>CM074308.1:7057839-7272049 GCA_037194245.1 Opsariichthys bidens | reverse complement strand
CATTCCAAGAAATCCTCACTTTCCTGCCAAACGTGTTGTCCAGCAACTCAAGCTGCTGTCAATCAAGACTTTCGTGAATCCCGAGCACAGATCTGAGCACCTCTTTGGACCACAGGCCTGTGAAATCACTTTGGGAAGACCATGTAATTACTCACCCTTGCTGGGTCAAAACTTCCTGTTGAAAAAGAGTTGAGAAAGAGATTTTGAGAAGAGTAAAATGGTTTCTAGGATGTGAAAAGGTTAAAAGTACAAAATCAAACTAATATTTTGGTAGATAAGCAGTCCCAAAACATGACCATGTGTGGCATTGTCCATAAAAGTATTGAAGTGAAGAGCAAATAAAGAAATAAAATAAAAAGTACACTTAAAAATGTAAGGAAATATGAACTGAAATATGAAGTGGTTTGAATCCTATCTCACATGTATGTCTTTCAGAGATCCGTCCCTGGGGTAAGGGGATGTATCCAACCTCCTCAAACTGATACTTGGGTGTTCCTCATGGTTCAGTTCTTGGTCCGCTCCAATTCTCCATTATACTACATCACTGTCCCATCATAACACACAAATGGTTACTCCTACCACCTGCAATGCTGATGACAACACAACGCTACTGTCCTTTCCAACCAGAATGATCGCACAGAAGCTGCAGCGGATCTCAAGCTGTCTGGTCGACATCTCGACATGGATGGAATAACACCACCGCAGCTCAGCTTTTTAGTCTTCCCTGCCACTCAAATTCTACTACCCCGACATCACCATACAGCTTGACACAACCACTACATTATTACCCCATCAAAGTCGCAAGAAATATCTTTGATGACCAACTGACCCTTCAAGACCACAATCTCAAAGGACGGCCGCGGGTCATGCAAATGCACTTCACAACATCAGTAAAATCCGGCCCTTTCTGACTGAGCACGCAACACAAACATCTAATCCAGGCCCTGGTCATTCAAGGCTTGATTACTGCAGGTGCTCATCTGCTGGACTGCCGTCAAGTGCAATCAAAAACCTCTTCAGTGATCAATAACGCTGCAGCACGTCTTGTCGTCAACGAGCCCAAGAAGTCATACGTCACGCCCCATCTCCATCTCTTCTGCACTGGCTACCCCTAGCGCTGCTCGCATCAATCAAGTTCAAGGCAGCTGATGCTTGCTTACAGATCCACCACAGGTCTGCTGCACGCTTCCTCCCTCCACACCACTGTTACACACGCTACGGTCCCCACCAGAAGCCCTGCGATCACTAAAGGTAACGAAGGCTTTGTGGTACCAGCCGGTCACAGATGGCACTAAAAATCACTCTCCAGAACTTTCCTCCGTTCACTGCTCCCCCTGCTTAGTGGAATGATCTCCCTACTTTCATAAAGGAACGCAGAATCCCAAGAGTCAGGCTGAGACTCATCTCTTCATCTCTCTTCCCGTGAACAACGTTGATCTCCTCATGAAAAAAAATCTATCCTTTCCTTTTTCCCCTTTCTACTTCCTATTCTACTCTAGCTTATGTTACTGAGCAATGTATGAAAACTTGTATTGAAGAGCACTTTCCTGTGTCTATTTGCCAATTCATGAAGAATCGCTTGTTTGTTTTCCCTCACTAGTAAGGTCGCTTTGGATAAAAGCGTCTCTGCTAAATGAACTAAATGTAATGTAAAATGTGAACTGTAATAGCAGTTCATATTAGACTGTAATAGCTCTAGATCACAATACCAACCAAAACATTAAAACCTACAACTAGGCTTAGAGTTTAGTCCCCATGTTTATCTTCTTTTAAACTCCCCATTTGGGAATGGGGACATTATGACAATGCATTCCAATGAGAAATCACTAGCCGGATTTTAATTACAGATTTGGCAACAAAACTTTTGTGATATTTTTCTAAAATGTCGATAAAAGTCTATTGCGAAAATAAAGGCGTTTCCATTAAACTAATGTTATGCTTGGGAGCGGCCATGATTTCAGGCTTTCAGGTGTTTCTCCCTCTCCAAAGTCTGCTTTGAGTCCATTATAAATTGAGTGTGCATTTTCTTTGTTTTATTTAGAATCCAGAATTCCCTTTATTCTTTGTCTTTTTATATTGAGTTTAATAAAGAACTGTCCATCATTCCTCTGTCCAAACATAAAACTTTATGGTTATGATCGCCAGGTCACCTGTAAAATGTGGAGAAACTGTTAACATTGCAGTTGTGAAACATTCAAATTCCACACATCATGAGAGCGTAAATAACTTTTTTTGTGATATATGGGAAGTTTTATGTGAAAATTTTGACCTGTTATTTCACATTGGGCATATTTTCAAACAGCAGCATACTGTAATATATCAGTCAGTAAACAGAGAGTGTATTCATCAAGTGTGGACTCCTCTAGGAGCTTCGAATAAGAGTCTCAACCACTGTCTGCACTGCACACTAGAATAAGTGTTCAAAAGTCCTCTCTGATTGGGTTTCAATTCCAACTACTGAAATGTGGCATCAAGAAAAAAAAAGAAATTCGCCTCAGTAATACGGTCAATATATAGCCAAATGGGTCTTTGAGGTTTCAATTATGTCACACACAAAAGTGAATATGGGATTGGACCCTGTGTGGAGTGACCTATGAGAAATGGACAGTACAAAACAACGATTTTCAACTGTTTCGTAAAATAGTCCCCTGTCTTTTGCTATTGTCCACCCCCCCCGCACCCTACACTACCCTCTCCCACCCACAAGTAACGAGAAAAGAACAAAAATGACAGACACAAGAGCCCCTTATTCCTCATCGTAGGTGTCCGTGTAGAACCCTTTGATGCTGGGGGGCATTGAAACAATTTGGACCTTAAGGTCCCATTATATGGAGAAAAATCTCTAGAAGTTTTTTTTTTTTTTTTTCACAAAGAACCTTAATATTTCGAGACAAAATAAATAGTAATTCTGAAAATAACTTATCCTTTAAATAATGAGTATCAATACAACATCAATCCTTCTTCCTAAACGTGTTCGTTGTTTTGATTCACGTATGGTGTAACTCTGAGCGGAGAAAAAAAGCGGAGTTAAGTTTCATCAACATTTTAAATACTTTAAGAGGGATCATAAAAACTGTTATTATTTATTTAGTTCTGTCCCCCTTAACAAGTGACAAAATGACTGAATTTATAAAAGAAATTGCCCAACTGTCAACTGAACTGAACTTGTCCTGTCATGACCAATGATCCACGTCTGTTTTCATGTTTTGTGATAGTGTTTTGTTTGTGAAGTCATTTTAAATTCACTTGTCACTGGCAACTTTTTCCTCGAACAAATTTGGTTTTTTTCCCCTGACAATTTTGAGTTTGCATTTCACAATTCTGACTTCTTTTTTCTCAGAATTGCATAGGATTTAAACTCACAATTGCAAGTTTTATAAAGTCAGAATTGGAGATATAAACTTGCAATACTGACTTTTTTTTCTTGCAATTGTGAATTATAGTATGTGAGGTTTAGATCTCATAATTCTGACTTTTCTCAATATTTGGGTGAGTTTATATTCTCATAATTCTGACTTTTCTCAATATTGTGAGTTTTTGATATCTCATAATATCTGACTTTATAACTCAACAATTGCAACTTTATATCACGCAATTCCAGAGGGGAAAAGTCAGAATTGTGAGATAAAAACTCACAATTACCTTTTTTGTGTTTTGGTTTCACACTTTATTAGTACTGTCCAAAGTATTCAAAGTATTTAGATTAAGTTATTAAACTTGAGTAATGTAACAAAATAACGTTACAAATACTTTTTAAAGCATGTATTTTGTAATCTGTAGTGAAATACATTTTAAAAGTAACTACCCTGCTCGCCTGTGTGTCTCTCCGTCAAATCTGTAAATAGAGAAAAGCTGCTCCGCTGCTGATGCACGTCCTTCTGGAGTGGAATAGGTCAGATGTCACAAGAAAGATTGACATGGAGCAAGCTCGAAACCTGAGGGGAATCAAAAAAAAAAAAAAAAAAAAAAAAAAACAGAACAGAGAGTTGCATAGAAATGTTGCATAAGAGTTTTTAATTATTTATTTTATTTCAAGTAACAAAAATGCTTTTTAATGGTTTTAGTTTTAATGAACTATAATAACCCTGGCAACTTTGAAATATCTTGCAAACGCCTATTCACTGTGAACGTTAAATGGAACATATTCAAGGTAGGAGCAAAATTAGCTCAGCAGTTTGACACAAATGTCAGTCCAGCTTTTCCTCCCTAATTACAATGTGCCATAAACTTTAATAAGCTACACACAAATGGCTAGTTTGTAAAATGAGGTGTGCAAAAACTTCATGAACCTCATCAGGAATGTCCGAAATGCTCCGAATGTGACCATCCATTGCATTAGTATAGCTAGTCAGAAATTTCACACATAGCCAAGCACCACTCTCCACATTCGTTGTCACTGCACGTCCTTCGGTAAGATCACTTTGTACATGTAGATTAGCCCACACACACGGGACACTTTAGGCCATGGTTGTACTTTCACAGTAACATTTCTGGCATGCTAAAATGGTGCAGCGCCCATCTTGTGGTACGATACGCCTGTTCTACTCATTCTAATTATAGGTTTGAATTGGTGAGGATTCAGTGTTCAATTGTGACATCACAACGTGTTCCAGGACATTATTCTGACAGACAACAAAAAGTGTTATCAAGGGCAGAGCAGGTGTTTCGTGACTAATTCCCATCATGCCCTTCAGAAGTTACCGATTCCCCGAGTCATCTTGTTCCCCTGCGGTGAAGATGAGGATATGGATGTTAGCAGAGCAGCCATATCAAATATTTAATCACTCGCTCCAGTTACATAAAGCACGGTGAAACCTATTACAGTATCAGTGGCCTGCCTGAGATATATCTGTGCCCAGATTAATGATAACAAATCAATGGGGAAAGAAATATCTGTAATATAATTAAAGTGATTATATATCCACAGCGTGCTTATCTGTTCAAATGAGCGCTTTGTAGTGGCTTGTAAACTTGTGATGTGCATAATTAGGACTATTTGTAATTCAAAACACATTCGCCAAGAGCAACCCTTAAAAGGGTTCACAAGTTGTCTCACTTGTTCTCAGTCGGAAAAAAATTATGTATGTGGTGTGTTACGCCTTATGCAAGAAGGGGACGGCAGCTCGACATTGTCCAAAAATTGTCGAAAAATATCACAGCAGCATAATGCAATAATGTCTCTGGACAATTGTGCTAAGAATACTTTGTGTAGACAATGAATTGTTAGTGCACTAAACGTTAAAGGTCCCCATCAGCCAGTTCTCGTTCAGCCAATTTCTAATTAGCTTTAAAGGAGGATTTTTCATTATTTATCTTCATGCACAGCGACTATGTGAAAAGCTGTTTTGCTTCTAATGGATGGATCTAACATGAAAATGCAACATTTAGAGGAATATTACACAAATTAAACTCAACTGAGAGCATTCGTGGAATAATGTTAATTACCACAAAAAATATTTTGTTAATACTTTATTTTACAGTGTCATTGTTACATATGTTATCTACTGTTGTAATAACTAGAAATTTTACATAATTACATGCAAATAACCCTACACTAAACCCTCATCCTAACCCAAACCCTACAGTAAGTACATGTAGTTACTTGTTATCACTCAGTACTTAAATGTGTAATTACAGTGTAATACTGACGCCTTAAAATAACGTGTAACCAATATTTTGACTTGTCCCTTACTAATGGAAGTGAATGGGAATTAATTTTGGATATTTAAAAAATTAATTACATGCTTAAATTTGTATTAAAGTACTTACAGTTCGCTCCTTCTTTTAAAACTGTATTATTTAAACTAAAAATGTAAGCGCCTCACTATAGCCATTTTTTTAATAACAAAAATCATTTTTTGTAGGAATCGACATTATTGCCAATGCTGGTTTAATTTAAATGGAACCTGTATCAGTCACCATGAGATCAAAATGGATAATTTTTCTGTTTATGAAAATATTGTAGTATTCATTATGAATCATTACGTAATGATGAGTCAGCGGGATGAGATCCAGTGCGAGTCTTTATTAAAAAACGTAGTCAAACAGGCAATGGTCAATGAAAACAGTAATGGCAGGGAACAGGCAAGACAAGAATATAATGCTCAGAAATGTTACACTCGAGGAAATAACAAGACCTAGCACATAAGTGTGTGTGCGCGCTGGACTTAGATATGGTGGGATAATGAGTATCAGCTGGAGAAGTGATCAGTGACAGGTGCGGGGATTCTGGGAAATGTATTCCAGGTCTGTGAGTGAGTGTGTGGTGCATAGTCCCTTGCTGAAGTGCCCTCTAGGGGATCTAACGGGCACTTAAGCTGGCGATGGTTTCACATTTAATTGTAATCCGTGCACATCATTTTTTTTTTTTATTCACATGCGCCTAATAATCGTTAATCAAAATAACATGCCCTGCCGTTTGCAGCATCTCTTCTCTGATGATGCGTTTACTGACGTGAGGGCGGGGCAACCTGTCACTCACATGAGATCCACCAATAGCAAACCACAACCGTTCAACCATGCAATCAATTCCCTATGGATCAAATTAAGTCCCGCCCTACATTTTTTCTTGCTTGAGAAGCTGTTTCACTCGGATAATTGTGATACAATAGTGAAGAAAAGACTATCACTACTTCCGTTTCAGGCCGAATTTAAGATTTTTTATTTTTCACACAACAGCACAAATACAGCAGACAACAAAAATATATTCCTTTTTACAATAACCGTATAATCTTTTTAAGCCACACAGCATGCAAAACCCCACACCCCCCAAACCATGTCACACAACTGAGAATCAGGCATAATTATGACCGGCAATTTATGTCCAACATTACGTATAACACCACATTTGGGCCACGCTTCACTGGCACTCACCGGGAAAAAATAATGAGAGAGTGTGTTTTATACTGTACCTTGTCAAAAAAAAAAGAAAAAAGAAAAAAGTTCATCTAATTGCTGCGGTTATATCCAAATTCAAATAATTTGTGTTTGGTGCATGCTTGTAAGTTGCTTTCCAATGCCCTCAAAAAAAGGCTCGTTTTATGAATCAAAAATATAAAATAATGACTTGCTCATCAAACAAGCAAGTAGTTTACTGTATAATATTGAATGTAACTAACACAAAAATGTTCAGAAAACAACCATTATTTGTATTTCTTACACTGAAGCCTCGGGTGAGATCCGCAGAAGAGAGTCTGAATTCTGCCGGAGAAAAGAACACGATCCCGTCTAGCAGTCTAGAACAGATTTTCTTGAGCCTGCGGAGGAGAGATTAGCCATCTCCCTTTAGCCGTGAAAACAGCTCATAATCCCGACACCTTAATCTCATACGCCACACAGGACAGACCTTTATATATGCACCCTGTCAGGCAAAGCTCTCAGCTTCTTGAAGATTCAAGACACGTCCTGAGAGGTGATGGATACCGCACATATTAAGGCATAAGATTCAATTGTGTGATATTAAATTTGCTTCAGTCACAAATTAAGTCATGAATGTTTTGATATAATACCATACCGCAAAATGCATTGTTACTTTTGGAGAAGACTTACATGGGTAACCATGGTTACTTGTGATTGCTTTTGTATTCTTGGAATGAAAGCACAAAGAAAGGGTCGTTATCTGAAGAATACTTAACATGCAGACGTCTTCCTTAGAAAAGACACACACACACAAACACACACTTAGTTAAATATTGCATTTGATGTACAGGCTTTCAGAAAGATGTGGCTCAAATCTAAGCTGAAATGCAAGAGAAAAATGAACACACAAGCCTCTCCGAATGTACAGAAAGAGCCCATTTGGCCCCATAATGTGGCCAATTTCATGGAATGAGAAAAAGAAATGTTCTTCTCTTCTGTTGAGCGCTGGCCCTACACCAGGGCGGAGCTCGATAAGAAAACCATAATTGCTATTTCTTTTTTTTTTCTTTGAGGGGGGTAAGAAAACTACGGCCACGGCATATGCAATTTTCTGCCAATTACTGCGACAGATAAAAGTACAACCCCCAAAAACTGCCAGGGAAATGAAGGTACTGTCCGTCAGGATGTTTGAGAATGTTCCCGCAATGTTGAAAATATTTCAATGGTTCAGAGTTTAACTGATGTAATAATACTAAAAAAAGCCTTGAAACAAAAAGTCCCTAAAAATGACTCTAGTCTTTGATATATATTTTTAAAAGTACAAATGATATAATCTGTAGAGCAATTTGAGTGAAAAACTGATAAGAAATTGAACATTTCTCATTTTGTTTCAATGAAAATGAAAATCTGACTGCCTAAATGAATTCACATGCTCAATGCCACTGATTTTCCTTGCATTTGATTAGTGACCGAGGAATAACGCTGGATGTTAAATATTTATTATTCATTTTAATATGAATTAATAATTAATTTGATTGTTTTTTTTCAGTTTTAAATGTGTTGTTACGGTTAACCATTAAAAATGCATTTCAGTAACTGAAATAAAGCAGAAATAAATATTAGATGAAAAACTTTAAGCTTTGTCAAGTTGAATTACTTAAACCCATAAATTAATTAAAATGATAAAACTGAAATAAAGCAGTCATGGAATTATTAAAAAAACAAAAAAAAGTAGTGTGGTCTCAGATGGGGTAAGCCATAAATCCAACAATACGTCCATCTAATCAGCCTTCTCGAACACAACTCTGAGATCTTAACCCGTCAGAGCAGAACGTCCAATCTACATCAAAGGATTCAGGATCGACTGACTCAGCGGGAAGTTTTCTTGGAGCTGTTTGAGAAGATGAACAAACCATCATATACCCTGTATCAAACACAATCTAATAAATAAGCAGTGAGGGATGACCAGCTAGTGACAATAAACTTTTCATTTGTTCTCCCGTCAGTCACATTGGCTGAGTTTGGTGAAGGTTCAATGAAAGCAATGAATCATCTGCTAATCGTGAACTTTTGCCAGAGAGGCAAAAACAGAATATGAGTGAGTGAGAGAGCCATTTTAGCCAACGGTAGCCGGCGTTTCCATGAACTTTCCTCTCGCAATAAGTCATTCTAAAAATCATGGCAATGGATGTTAGTAGGTCTAAGTATATCGTAGTGTATTCGTAGGAGACTTAAGGCTTGTTATCACGCGTGATTATCACTGACATTTAGCGCCTCGTGACTAAAAAAAAAGGGCGCCAATGAGAGTGTGGACATCAACTCGCAAAACGGCAGGTGTAAAATCATCATTTAAAAAAAAAAAAAACTTTTTTTTTTTAAATTAAAAACTGGCCGACCAATAAGATTGGTGCTTTTGTTCACGTGACTGGAGCTGCAAATTACAGTAAAAGACAACTTAGTAGCTCTCAAGCACAAAACGGTTTTGCCGAGCACACATTGATAAGAAGAAGATGATGAAGAAGACCCCTACAAACTATGGGTGCTCTGCCAGTTTTTCCACCAAATGTGTATTATATGGTATATTATTTCTGTATTTTTACATTCAAGAAATATAGCTCAGAATGCCTATTTCATAAATATGTTTATTTGCACTACCGTTTCTGACTACCATCTCCTCATGTCATTTATGCCATTTTATATCTGTAATTTTAAACCACTTGATCTACCGGTGACAATGATTTCAGACGAATTCAAAATAAATCAAGATGAACATTTATTGTTTTTGCCAGGTAGGATTACATCCTAATTAAAAGAATGAATAAAAATACATCAAACAACTGATCAGCATAAAATATAAAACATAGTTACAAATGCAATATAAAAAGTAAAGTCTCATAGAGTCAGCATACCTGGCAAATAGAGACACACAGCAATTGTGTGGGAAGTTCTGGATACAGATGCTTCCCTGAGTGGTTTGCCAAGTCCCCTTAAATACTCCAGATCTAACAAAAGGACTGTAAACATTTAGCACGCAAATATTCATGCAGCTTTTGTTGGACCTTTTCTCGTGCGCCAAAAGGGTCACACACTTAGTTTTAGGGATAGACAGATGGTTAAAATATCTTTTATTAGGCGTCCCACACCAGAA
Source organism: Opsariichthys bidens (assembly GCA_037194245.1). Lineage (NCBI taxonomy): Eukaryota > Metazoa > Chordata > Actinopteri > Cypriniformes > Xenocyprididae > Opsariichthys > Opsariichthys bidens. The sequence continues at coordinate 7,262,043 of CM074308.1, read as the reverse complement.
GAACAGACATTGTTTTCTTTTTCCCTATCGGTTGTGCTGATGTGGGAGAGAAACCGTTTTACCAATCGCACCAGAGGTATTTGTTGATGTCACTTCAAACAGAGCTTCACTGTTAAAAAATGACTGTAAATTTTACAGTACGATACTGGCAGCAGGGATTGCCAGCCAGTTACTGTAAAATTTACAGTAGTGTTCCTGTAATTTAATTGACAGAATTTCCCTGTATTCTCTGATTACAGTAAATAACTGTATTTTTTTTTAAATTACGAAGGGTCAATTTACAGCAATATTCTGTAAATTTGAGTCAAACCAACACGTGACCCCAGAATGCATTGCAGTTTACAGCAATATGCTGTATTATTAAAAAACAGCCAGCGGCTGTAAAATAATGCTGTAATTTTTACAGTAATTCATTACAGTGTTTGTGAGGTTTGCATGACTAGTTGAGCTCTGAGGGGAGGGAGTGGATGTGAGGAGCGAGAAACTCAGCATGAGGTGAGGAGTTGTCCTGCACTCTTTCTCGCAGATCTTCTCTTCAGATTAGTGAGTTTTATTGTTTTTATTACAGGATGGGAATCTTGAGTTCAGACTTGGAAAAATCCATCCTTAGAAATTTTACACATAATGAAGTTAATAGAATATCTTCAGATTTCTTTTCATATGTCATCAAACACAAACACACGTGGGTTTAAAAGAGGACAGCGATTAATGCAGGCGAGACTCTTGTTGTTTGATTTGAGGCTGTTTGCTTGTGCGGTTCAGTGCGATGAGTGTGCTCTTCTCCAGAGAGAGAAACACTACTCACCGTCAGATTATGCCAACATGCTCTGCATCCTGAGCAGCGGATGTGACACTAATGCTTTGCAGGATTTCAGCATGCCATCCAGGCGCTGGAGAACACATGAGCATCCGCGTCTGAGCATCCTGAGAAAAAGACTAAATGAAATGCACTGCCATGTAAAGAGATGTTTGAGAGTTTCTACAAATGAATGCTTAAGATGCAGAGATTTTGAGCAAGACTTTAGAAGAACTCAGAAGAGCTCTGTTGACTTTAACCATATTTTTTTTAAAGTGTAGGTCATACAGTCATTTTATCAAAGTGAAATCTGTTGAATTGCAGTCAGGGTTTTGGGGTTGATTGAAGTGTTGAGGTCATTTCTGCTTGAATATCTGTCTAATTAACTTTTGAGATCTTTAAACTTTGTATGAACCCTAGCACACAGAAACTGATGGTAATATGAAACTAATCAGTGTCTATCCAATTTAGCAACATTCTTAATGACATTCATCTATACACTACCATTCACAAGTTTTTTAAAGAAATTAAAACTTTTATTCAGCAAGATGCTGTTCTTTTGAGCTTTCTATTTATCAAAAAATACTGAAAATAATGTATCGTGGTTTAGAAAAATATTAATCCGCATATTAGAATGAAGGATCGTGTGACACTGAAGACTGGAGTAATGATGCTGAAAATTCAGCTTTGCATCAAAGGAATCAATTCAAATTTAAAATGTTGTTTCATATTGTAATTATATTTTACAATATTATTTATCAAATAAATGCAGTCTTGGTGAGCATAAGACACTTCTTTCAAAAACATCAAAAATATTACAGTATAGTTTACACTATTAGACTAAGCATTTGCGGTTTTGATATAATATGTACATTATGTTTTGATTTAGTTCTCTTTATTCTCATTTCCTGTTGGCTTGATTTCTAGTTCATCTCCACGTTTGGTAGTTGCAAATTTATTCAAACCTGTTTAGTTATTGTATTCTATACCCTTTAGTTATTGTTGCTATGTCCATCAAGCCAAGCACTCTCACGCCACACATCATGTTCTCACGCAATACATCCCGGAGCAAAGAGGACACTGACAACGTCTCGACAGTCATATGAAACAGTTTCATATTTAATATATAAAGAAGTTTAAACAATAAATAGCGTCTAGTGTCTCTTTAATGTGTCGTGACAGATCGCTGATCATCTCTTCATACTATTTCATTTATAGCATCACATAAACATGAATGAACATCAGAAGGAATGTTGTTTCGAGCGCGGAAAGACGCGAGTCTACTAACTTCCCTGATTGCTTCGTCAGACAAAATGGCGGATTCGGGGTTATGATTGGTCAGATCGCCTGTCAATCAAACTGTTTGCGAAGAGTTGAAGACTTGCGTTTATAAGTGTTCTTTCAGTTCTTTGTCCAATCTCTTTTTAGGACTGTTTACACGACTCCTAAAAAAAACGTTTTAGTCGTTCGTTTACACGACAACGGCATTTTGGTGGCCTGAAAAATGCAAACTTTTGAAAACGGGTTTCAAAGAGCGAGTTGTTGAAAATTATACCATTTTATAATCTCCATGTAAACAAAAACGGTGATGGCATGCGTATTTAGCATTTGCATATGCCACGAGTTGTGCGTAACATCGCCAACTACTGACCTGACTGCATAATACTGCGTTTTACTCTTTTTCACGGATTGATTTGACAGTGTCGTTATCTATACAAAGAAAAAAGTTTTCCTTTTTTTTTTTTTACACTATTATCGTGTAAACGTACACTGTAATGAATTGCTGTAAAAATTACAGCAATATTTTACAGCAGATGGCTGTATTCTTAATAATACAGCATATTGCTGTAAACTGCAATGCATTCTGGGGGGCGTGGCGGTTTGACTCAAAATTACAGGATATTACCGTAAATTTCAAGCATAAAGAGGCTTTGTAGGATTTTCAACGGTTGAGATTCTGGTAGCAGCAAGAGAGAGTGGTCTACAACTGTGGTAAGTGACTTATTTAATTAAAAAAAAAAAATCAAAGAATACAGTAAAATTCTGTCAATTAAATTATAGTAATGGTACTGTAAAAATTACAGTAACTGGCTGGCAACCCTGCTGCCAGTATTATACTGTAAAATTTACAGGTAATTTTTAACAGTGTACTTTCGATGTGATTGTGTCTCCAAGTCTGATTCCTGTATTCTCCTACGTGTTTTTGTAAAGACTTCTTTGATATTGGATTTACATTCGTCGTATGCTTCATTGTGAACAGCCATATGTTACAGAAACCCATTTAAAATTAATATTGACAGACATTGTCTTCCAAGAGTGCTCACTAATGATGCCCTGCCTTCGAAAACCACCTGCACCTAGTGAGTAGCAAATGATTGCTTTGACGTAACTGATATTTAGTGTTGGGTAGTGATTACATGTAATGAAGTATTTGTAAATAGATTATATATTACGTTTTAAAATACTCAGACTACAGTTTTTTATTGATTACCTGGTTACATATTATTCACACAATGGCAGTAAATCATTCATAATTTATTGATTCTCCCTAATCCCTAAGTGTTTTATATGAAAGCTCATTTCCTCCATAGGAAAAAAAAAATTATTGCAACTTTTTATCTCACAATTCTGAGAAAAAAAGTCAGAATTCTGAGTTATTCATTCAGAATTGTGAGATAAAAAGTCGCAATCTCTTTTTTTTTTCCTTTTCAGTGGCGGAAACGGGCTTCCATAGTTTTATATTTTCCTTTCTAAAATAAAAATCATGTCACTTTTATACATTCAGAAAGTCTTCTAGTTTTGTGAAATTGCACAAACAGACCAGCCATTAGCAAAGCATTTGACCAGTGGATTTAAAGAAATCATTTCGCCATTAAGGAGTTTTTTTTCTCAATGTTACAACACTGACAAACATGTTAACAATAATTTTCATAGTTAAGTGATTTAAGTATGTTTTTGGGGGGTGTTTTCTTTCAAACACATTTTTATTATATTTTTTTGTTATTTGAAAATTATTTTACATTTTTATGATTTTATTAATCATTAGCTTTTTTTTTAGTCAAACTCATAAACGTCCTTCAGTTCCTTCACAAACCCCAGTTCATAATGTAATCTTTAATGTACTTCATGTTTTTGGTAATATATTTTCTCTCTCTTTGTATTTCTTTAACAATATGGTATAATATCATATCCTATCCGATTCAATGTGATAAACGTAATTAAAAAGTAGTCAGATTACATTACCGAAAATGTAATGTAATGGATTACTAACTACAATTTTTGTCATCTAATTTGTAATTAATCTTCCAAGCATTGATGATATTTTTATTTGCTATTAAAAACAAAGCAGGCAAGCCCTTCAAAATGTTTCTTCCAAAACTTCTCGATTCAAAAGGAAATATATCAGCACAGAAAGCTGGCTATGCAATTTCTGGTGACTTGAGCAACCTGTAAAATAATATGAAAAAATATATTCAAACAAAATAAAACTCACACAAACCATCTTGAATGAATCTTTTCACCGTTTTAACAATCACCAGGTCGGGTTTGGTCGAAATAAACAAGCAATTCACCGAGTTTTGATTGAAATTGAAAATGTCGGGAAACAGTGTATAACACCTAAGTTTACTTCCACTGTCATTTCACACAAAAAGCTACGTACACTATAGTGTAAAATACTGAAACCTAATTATAAAATTTAAAATGAACTTACCAAACGTCCAGCTATCCGTGAGTGAGCTGCTGCAGTTGCGCTCTGACGTCAGTAAGGTGGCGCTGTTTACAGCAATGCTGTATTATTACATGGCATATCACAGCAAATTTACAGCTGGGTTACAGCAACACTAAGCTGTAAAATGTTCCCGCTCAAACACAATTACCCAGAATGGAATGCAAATTACAGTACTGTACTGTATTATAAAATACAGTATTGTACTGTTGGTTTTTACAGTAATGTGCTGCTAAATCTACAGCGACATTTAACAGTGTATGTATTTATGAAAATGGGCATCATTGCAATGCCAATGGGAGTGGAGACACTGAGCAATTTTACTGTCCTAAATAATACAGACAGGAATATTGAAAAAGGATGCATGGAAAACAAATGAGTTTGGTTCATGCATTGATAATCATTCATCTTGATCCTGATATATTATCTACTGCGGCAACTGATATACAAACTGAATTTATAGTCGCTAACGGTTCTGTAGGTGTGAACGAGGCATTAGACGCATGGTATTGAGATGTCGTCTCATTTGTGTTGTCTCTAAGTATTGACACAATGCAGATCAATAGATCATTTGAGCCTAAATTGCCCAAAAAATGATTGAAATTCTTCATGCTCACTTTATTTAAGAGATCATTAACCAATTACTGGGAGAGACTGCAAAGTCCAAAGCATCAGAACAACAGATCTATACCAACTCTTTGCCCTTCAGCGAGGCTCTGCCTTCAAAGCTTCGGAGCTTTAGCATAGCTCAACAGAGATTCTCTCTTCAAAACGCAGCGTGCCGTAAGCTACGTCTAAGCTCCAGTTAATAAAGCCAGTCACTGATGCTCATGACTAATGGAGTCAGTGTTTTTTGCTAAACCCCAGAGCTCCACTAGAAACATTCTGTCAGGGGTTCCTGCTTGACGTAATCCAGAGTACTTGAAAACGGTAACATGCCAAACCTAGAAAACATCTGGTCATCCTACGAGATTGCTATGCAATGCATTTTCTGCACTAATGGTGTTATTTTTCACTTGTGTGAATGACCCGGAAGGTGTGTTTGTGTACAGGTGAGACGGCTAATGATGCATTATTAACACTGGTGGCAAAAGATGAAGCTGAACAAGAAATAAGCGTCGTTCAAAGGGAAAACGAGATTATTTTTCTGACCCCACTGGCAGGTTTATTTAGTTTTTCTTGTTTTAAAGAGGACCTATAAGCCTCTTGATTTTATTTTTGGGGGTCTGCTAGGATAAGTTCATGTTGAATGTTCAAAAAACACCTTATTTTTCCTCGTCCCAGTCTCTGATCTCTATGAAGCCCCTCCTTCTGGAAAACGCAATGTGCTCTGATAGGTCGGCTGGACCAGCGTGTTGTGATCGGTCAGCAGCTGTGAACGTGTTTTGGAAATGTCACATCCCTTACCATATTCTGAGGTTCAACCCAGCACTAGCACAACCAAACCATGCTTCGTCCTTTTATTTTCATATGCCTTATTTAAAACGAGAAATATTGTGACATGTTTGTTCCTGTAAGAAAACTCAGTGGAGGCGTTTCAGAAACAGTCCGCACTGTTACAGAGAATAACTCCTTTTGGTTTGACGTTGTGCTTTGTAACTTTGCAGAGCTTTTTGTGCTCAAACAGCAACATTACACTCTGAAGAAAGTTGAAAAAGTCAACTTAAAAAGTACTCAATTTAGATACATTTCTAAGTAAATCTCAAATTAAGTAAATGTATCTTGATTTAAGAATGTTTGGATATTTGTACTGGAAACTCAAAAATGCATTACATTTTTGCAGTGTGTATATTTAAAGATTTTTTTTCCCTAAATTCTTGTTTGTTGGTCTAGAGCGAGCCAGTGGCCTGTTGCACAAAGCTGATTTCAGTTCCTATCCAGGTAAGTTTGAGATTAGTTTGAGCAAACTCTAGTTTTTTTTCGGGTTCAAGAAAGTGGATTGCTTTTTAGCTGTCTTCACCACCATGGTAACTCACACTACAGCTAACCTGCTCCTAATTCCCGGGTTAGAGATCACAGATCCAAACTGGACCAATCAGCTGTGGGTAAAGCGACACGTATCTAACGCATAAAGCCACTCCCCTTGTGTCTCTCCCTCCAAATTAAAGCAGTTTAGAGTGAAAGAAATGTAGAGATAAAATTGCTCATCTTTTGTAGCTATTTATTTATATTTTATGAATTAGCTTTAATTATGTATAATATTTTCATATATCATATTAATTGACAGCTAATATTAAACTTTGCTTTTAAATATAATACATGCATTAATATATTAAGCTTTAAAACTAATTAAGCTCTTTGTGAAACTGTATAAATGATCAGGCCCAATTCTTTGATTCACATGCATTGCATTTTCTTTCAACTGCTTTCTTAAACTTTCACTGCAGTAGCAGTGTTTATTCCATGCCTTGTAAATGCGTTTAATTTCATGATATTTTTCAAAACAATCTCTTAATCTTCACAGGGGAAGTGAATTGACCCTTCTCAAAGACCCGCCCCCTTTAGTTACTGTTGCTATGGCTGACAAGTCATGCGCTCTCACGCCACACATCATGTTCTCACACAGTGAAAAATACATCGGAGCAAAGAGGACACTGACAACACGTCCATAGACGAGACGGAGCAGGTTACTTTTGAAATGAAACGGTTTTCATATTTAAAATATTGCAATTTGTTTAAATAAATACTGTATAGCGGCTCTTTAAAAAGGCGTGACAGATCGCTGTAGCTTTGTCGGACAAAATGAAGGATTCGAGGTTATGATTGGTCAGATCGCCTGTCAATCAAACTGCCGGTGAAGGGTTCCAATTGCGCTGGCTCTCTCGCGTGAAGTGAATCAAACGGATGCTCTGCATGTTCCATGTGATTAGCTGTTCGCTGCACATGACACACTTTCAGAGTTAATCGCAAACTCTGGATCAAACCGGACTTGACAGAGAATGTTTATACCGAGTGTTGTTAGACAGCTGAACCTTATCTTAACCAGGTTGGATTTATCTGGATTTGTCAACACTAAACCTACACTGTAATGAATTGCTGTAAAAATTACAGCATTATTTTACAGCCGCTGGCTGTTTTTTAATAATACAGCATATTGCTGTAAACTGCAATGCATTCTGGGGTCACGTGTTGGTTTGACTCAAATTTACAGAATATTGCTGTAAATTGACCCTTCATAATTGAAAAAAATACAGTTATTCACTGTAATCAGAGAATACAGGGAAATTCTGTAAATTAAAATACAGTAACACTACTGTAAATTTTACAGTAACTGGCTGGCAACCCTGCTGCCAGTATTATACTGTAAAATTTACAGTATTTTTTTTAACAGTGTACTCTGAAACTCAGAGTTTGTTCAGCTAGCTTCGTGCAACCGATCCTACCCACAAAATCACACACTAATTCAGTGATTCTCCTTGGGAAACATTTTACAATAAAAGGTAAGCAGCTTATTTTGTGACAAGGGGAAAAAACTGTGCTTTCATCCAATGTTGTGTAGCAGCGAGCCAAAAAAAAAAAGCTTCCGTCTCTCACCTGAGCTGCTCAGAGAGTGTAATTTAACTTGTTAGTCATATTTATGATTCAGCTCATGCGATCACAGAAGACAGAACCGCAGTGTCTGGATTTCTAGCAAACAAACAAACACAAATAGAATAAAATAAACTGAGATTTAAATATATAGTATGCTAATTGAGGAATATCATGTTGCACTGAATCAGTTGTCATGCTGATATTCAGAGAAACGCACAATTGAGAGTCAATAAATTGTATATTTACAAACAAGTTTGTCAGTCTGTCGAAACCAAATTTAGTTCACACCAGACTTATTCCTGCTTTCCATCTGGGCTATTTTTTTTTAGTTTGCCTCTGTAGGCTGCATGCACCAGATGGACATCTTTGGTTTCTGCGTCAAGCTTCACTGTTTATTCAGCGTCTTGCATCATAAACGCTGTTTGTAGGATGCCATGTCAAGCAATAAGTCGCTCAGTTTTGGAAAATGCATCTTGCGTTCTGTTCCATTCTGTTGCACTCCGTCCAACTTTCTTTAAACGCATGAGCGCATCATGTGTGATTGTGAACGGCTCCGTCTGCTCTCGTGGTTTGATGAAGCGTGTCGTCTTGTCGCAGTAGAGTCTGAACTGACAGCAGAACTCACTAAAACATGCTTTGCCTTTATGTGGTGCTTGTATACTGTATATACTTTAAGTACAAGTAATTCAAAGTTTTATGTGTATATAATATTTATATATGAATATATTAGGATTATAACATTTTGGCTACTTTTCAAATAAAAGTTTTCCTGTATAATAAATCGATGAACTTTTGCTTAAAACAATGAAAAAGGCTCTAATTCCTTTAAGTTTTTTTTTTAAGTCACTCCAGAAAAAAAAAAAGAAAATTTGAACAACCATATAGTAAATGTTACTTAGTGCAGTAACACTTACTAAAACTTTCTAGGATTGTTGAAAATGTTCTAGAACTGTTTTTCTATAGAACAATTTAAATCATGGTTTTTATCATATATAATATTACATACATACATACATACATATATATATATATATATATATATATATGGAAATCTTATCCAGGAAATCTTAATTGAAAAAGCCAAAAAATTATTGCATTGAGATCTCAGGAATTTGGAGGTCAAGTCAACACCTCAAACTCGTTGTGCTCCTCAAACCATTCCTGAATCATTGTTGCTTTGTGTCAGGACGCATTATCCCGCTGAAAGAGCCACAGACACCAGGGAACACCGTTTCCATGAAAGGGTGAACACGAACTGCAACAATACTTAGGTAGGTTTAAGTAACGTCCACAGGGATGGCAGGTCCCAAGGTTTCCCAGCAGAATATTTCCCAAACCTTGCCTTCTTCCCATAGTGCATCCTGATGCCATGTAATCTCCAGGTAAGCAACGCATACGCACGGCCATCCTTCCTCGCACCACTTTTGACAGACACTGACCACTGCACATCGGGAACACCCCACAAGAGCTTCACTTTTGGAGATGCTCTGACCCAGTGGACAATATGGCTCTTGTCAAACTCGATCAAATCCTTACGCTTGCCCATTTTTCCTGCTTCTAACACATCAACTTTGAGGACAAAATGTATGTATATGTGCGTTTTCATTTGCTCATCCTTATGAACATATCTATACATTTAAATAGATATTTGTTACTGCAAATCAGCGGTCGACTGTAAAGAAGGAACCAAAACACCGGTCCGTGTGGTTCTGTATGTTTCCTATCTCCTTCGCAGGAATGGGGAAAGCAGTTTGAGGGTATATGTCGCTCTGTCAGACAATGATAACGGTACAGTCATTACTCAAGACGCCACAGGCTCACACTGAGAAGAGAAGCCGAACGCAACAGCAGATGTTTGACTCTCGCTGTGTCTCTGGATGCCGTTCCACATGGTGGATGTCCCGCAGTTCGCAGGCGAGGGATTTTCTCAAGGCACAAGGCGTAAAGAAATAATGTAGACTGATACAAAACAAGAGGAAGTGAAATGGGGAGGGAATGGAAAGCATTGCGTGGGGGGTTGTGTACTCGTGTATGCTTGAGGCAATAAGTGAAATGCATCCATCATGTCATGCTGTTTCAAGCCACTGCAGTGAATGGTCTGAAAAATACTCATGTCTTATGATTTATGATCTCTTCTATTAGTGTTTTTGTCATGTTGTCGTTTACCTGCAGTACAGATGCAGTACTGAATATCTTGCCGTCTCTCTCCACCGAAGTAGCATTACATGCAAGGTCTCATGACTCATGGGTAATGGTGACGTGATGTACCCCAACTGTCTATGCCCAAAATAAATACCAGCTTGATGCAGATTATTACAGGAACAGTTCTTCTTTATTTACTCATCTTCATGTCATCCAAAATCTGTGTGACTTTCTTTCATCCATGGAGCACAAAACGTCTCATTAAAATTCCATTTCATAATGGACTTTATTCAAATATTTTATTCAATTTTTGATCAAAGGCGACAGACGGAATGTTAATGTAAAGACAGAATGTATTATGCAAATTAATTTCCATTCAATGAATCCTGAAAAAATGTGTATCACGGTTTCCACTAAAATATTAAGCAGCACAACGGTTTTCAACATGGATTACAATCAGAAATGTTTCTTGAGCAGCAAATCCTCATTTCTGAAGCATCATGTGACACTGAAGACTGGAGTAATGATGATGAAAATTCAGCTAATAAATTACAAGTCAAAAATATATTAAAACAGAAATAGTCTTTTAAAGGTTTAATGAATTGAGAAAACATTTGAGATATAGAGGTCACTATACTATAAATGTATCTTTTAATTTTCAACAACTTGTTTGTCAACAACCGACATTTATTAAAACCGTGCTCCCAAAAGACCCGTTTCAGATTGTCATATTATTACGTAATTATTCCATGAAAGACGTGTCGTGCTTTGTCTGTTACAGATTGTTTGTTCACTTTACTTTCACTATAATAAAATTGATAAACGATGAATTTAAGAATTCATTCATTATTCATTTACACAAAACACCGCAGGTTATCCTGTCAACTGGACCTGTGGTAAACCCAAGTAGCCTACTTTAACTTTATTTGCCACATCCAAGTCTTATGAAAGTGAAAAAGTGAAAGTGAAAAAGTGACCCATATTCGAAAATTGTGCTCTGCATTTATCCCATCCAAGAGCACACACACACACACACACACACAGTGAACACACACCCAGAGCAGTGGGCAGCTGTTGCTACAGCGTCCGGGGAGCAATTTTGGGGTTAGGTCCCTTGCTCAAGGGCACTTTTTTTTTAGTCATGGTATGAAAGGTGGAGAGAGTGCTGTTTATTCACAATCCCCACCTTCAATTTCTGCCGGCATGGGAATCGAACCGGCAACCTTCATGTTACAAGCCCGACTTCCTCACTACCCCTTATAAAGCACTGGCTATGTAAAAAGTTTCACAGATAAAGGTAAATGTTTCAAATATGTAATGAGATAAACACCTTCCTGTAGCGTCTTCGTTTCAACACTAAGATGTCCCCAGTTTCACAGACTAAAATGTATGTTTGAGCTGCGTTAACTGAAAGAAACTTGGACTGACATATCTCAAAATATGCCAATGCCATTGTTTTGACTCAAGATTCACACCAGTAATGTTTTTTTTCTAGTGAACATTTATAAAAGGTACTTAAGTGCTACCTAATCCTGTCAGTCCATAATGTAAAATATATATATGTATATAAAAAAAGAAGATTAATTACAAAGCTGTCGCAGACTGGAGCATCCTTGGTATTTGAGGTGTAGGTTTGTCTTCTGATTTGGAATCAGTTTCTGGCTCAAACACGTATGGCTAACATCGGAAGTTTTCAAAACAATTCCACATGTCTAGCGGGGGCTTTGAAAATGCTTTTAATAGGCAAAACTGTTATCCAATCATAGCAGCGACTTCCAAGTCTTGAAAATGGCACACTTATCAAAACTAAGCGTTTCAAAGACCTAAGATCGAAAATAGCCTAATACTTCTAAATTAGGATGGATTTCGAAATTAGGATTGCTAACATTATAAGTGGACAACATAGAACATCATAATATGTTTATAAAAAAATGCAGTTCATCACCCCTTTAAAATGAATCTGCAGTTGCGGACACAGTTTGTGTGTAAGAGGCCTAACTCTCTCTCTCTCTCTCTCTCTCTCTCTCATATCTGTAGTGGCAGAATGAATGCAGTGTGGGAACATATTTGTAGGGGCGTACTTTCACACATCAGTTCAATGGATGCAAAATGACACAAAGACTCTTTTCACACTATACCCCACCATCAGCAGCTCTAATCAAGTGAAGAGGACGCTGCAGTCCAGGTGTGGGCACATCACTGCAACCATAATGCTCATCTTTCTGCGTCAAAAGCCATAAAATAGAACGAAATATGCATTCATCGTGATATTACAGGCCATGATTTTATGAATAACAGGATGATTGCCCTTTAAAAGGCCCTTCCTTGCACAGGAGCAGCGCTGCCATGGTGAAATAATGGCTTGTGGCTTTGAAGTAGCGTAGTGAATCTAATCAGCTGTCTCTTCATTTTCTCTAAACAATCAACTGAAAGAAAAGGCCTTCCAGGGGAGCGACATCCAGGCGATAATTAGTTATGTAAGCATAATTACTGACTGGTTGAGTAAATGGTCGGGCTAAATGCTGGCAAACACTACAGCGCTCTAGGAAAACGAATGGCTGATGGTTTCCAGCGGTGGACTTCATTTTTAAAGCGTGATGTCATAATGGACTGTCGCAGAGCTCGGACGTCTTGCCGAGTGAAAGAAACATTTTTGCAATTTCTCTCTCCATCTCCTACTGTTTGTCTCTTTCACAAACATACTCAACTCAAACAGAAGCTCGAACTAAATCACAGTTGCTTCACTAATGAAAATGCCTCTACTAATGGAAAACTACTGAACGTTGCATTCTATGAGAAATAATGAAATTTAAATCGTTATTCTTTGAATCGTATGATTCATAGCTCTTGCTGACACGTTCATGAGAGAACTAGAGATGTCTGTTTTTGTGAACCAGCCATTCTTTTCAATGAATCGATTGATCCAGTTCACAAATTAATGTGAAAAAATGAATAGTTTCATTTTTTTTTTCCTCAGACAAAAACTATGATATGACATTTTTTGAAGCTATAAATACTTGAATTTCAAAGTCGCACAGGTTCAGAACAACATTAGGGTGAGTAAATTGTAAATTGTTGTTTAGTCATATTTGCAGTTAACAGGGAGTGTTCTCAAAACCTTTACCAAGTTTCTCTCAAAGTTATGAGCAAACTTTCTTCCAGTAATGATAACAAAACATTATAATATTCAAAGTTTTCTGGTCTCAAAACATTACAACAAATAGTTATTTAAAAATCTTTCAAGGAGCATCCTATAATATTTGAAGAATGATAAAATGGAATGTTTGATTAACGTAGATGTCAAATTAATGGGAATGTTAGCAGAACGTCCTTAGAACGTCCTCCATTTTTGTTGGCTGGGTTCCTTTATGGTTAAAGGGGACCAATTATGACACGTTTTTTTACAAGATGTAATAAAAAAAGTCTCAGGTGTCCCCGAAAGTGTCTGTGAAGTTTCAGCTCAAAATTCCTCACAGTTCATTTACTATACCATGTTGTGAATACCCCTTTATCTCGTGCATGTATCTTTAGATGCAAATGAGCTGCTGCTCCCCACTCCACTTTCCATAAGTGGGCGGAGCCAACTTATGCCTCGGATGCTCTGATCCAAAAACTAAAACCGATGGTTGGTTTTGATTATCATCTCTATGGCGGCAACACTTACGTGACATTGCAGTTCTTGGTCATCGTGAGAAGTTAATTATTTTCTTGTGTTTTATCAGTTTAAACTTCTGAAATATGGTTTTCTGAGCGCACACATCCACTCTCACAAAAAGCTGGCTGTCAGGCGATGAGTCCTGTGAGTATTAAACTGATTTCTCTTACATGTCTTATTGCACTTAAATACACACAAATGCATATCAAAAACACACCAAGTTCACAAACACAGTTGGGTACAACTAGAGATATATCGGCCAAAGAAAGCAAATGTTCAGGCAAGAAAGAGGGCAAGAAAATGAGCTTTGTGCAAAGAAAATGCCAAGAAACCAGTCTGATGTTCAGTATTAACAGTAATTATATGAATAACATTCAGAAAGTTCAGAATTTAGTTAATGCGTGTTATTTTGAGTAATGTGTTTATGTTTATAACTGATATCAGTTACTCTGAAACAAGCTGATGAAATGGAGACAATAAAGGTTATTTGCATAATGATTGATTATATATTATAATGAAATTATCATTGATTTAAAAGAAGGTATAAAAGGCAGAACCCACAAATATTGGTATTGTTATCGGCAGATGTCACTTTGAATATATCTGTATATGCTGCTAATATGAACCAAACAAAATCACTCACTGCTCTTGATTAAATAACTTCAGTAGCTTTAATAAGTATACATTTATACCTGAACGCTGCTGTTAAACACTGTGGTGAGGAGATGAACATGGCTTACTCAGGGGAGGAGCTAAGCTAATAGGGCGGATTCCGTCACCAGTTGTGGGCGGGGCTTACCGCTACTCTTATGCAAGAGTGAGAGGAAATCTGGATCCGCTCATTTGGAGAGACTGTTTATGATTTATGGGGATTATAAAAAAAGGAAGTGGGTGGTTTTTTCCATTATGGGCTGGTTGTTTACACTGTGGACTGTGTTCAAACACCTTATAAAAGTGAATTTTGCATAATAGGTCTTAAAAGTACTGCACATACAGTACTCATGCACACAGATGAGTAACTTTATCCGTTAGAGCTCAATTAAATGTGCAAACCAATTACAGCAGAACTTTTGTCCCTCAATAATCTGAAAAAATCTATTGCACTCTTTCATATGCAGTAGTAACTCTCTTTTTTCCAAAAATGAAGTAGTAAATGGCTCCATTTACACCTAACATCTCTCATTCAATCACAAGTGCTCAGCTATAAATACAGACAGAAATGAGGTCCAATGCATCTTGTGATCCGATCACTCAAAACACTTTTGGAGTTGTCTAGGGACACATATGGCCATTTCCCATTTATACCGTAAGTGCTAATGCATACTGGTGAGTCACAAGGCCGGCTACCCACCTGACACATATTCAAGAGTTTTAAAATTTACCAGCTATTACTGCCTATCAGCCATCCCAGGAAGATCCTTAACAGTTTGAAAAACTGGTTTCGCAATGTGCCATTTCAGATTATTTTGGTCAGAATAAAGTAGACACGACAATTCAAAGGCTTAGTTCACTTAAAAATAAATATTTCTGTCATTAATTACTCACCCTTGTGTCGTTACAAACCCGTAAGACTTCAAACCGTAAGATCTTCGGAACACAAATAAAAATCTTTTTAATGATTAAGATGTTTTTGAGCTCTCTGACTCCATTGACAGCAATTCAACCACCACTTTCATGGATGCCGACTCGATGCATGTAGAATCTGGAAGCGCTGAACAGCGCATGAGAATGACACAGAAGAGAAGAAATTGTTGAATAAATTTAAATTCATCAATTACAGTACGAAGCGTGTGCGGTTCAGCTTGTGTTGTTATTCAGCTCGAGTCAGTTAAATGTTGATTCAGTTCGGTTATACAGACAAAGACTGCCACAAAATGATAAAATGTTCAAATATTTATTTTATTGTTCTGCCATTGAATATTATGGAAAATTATGAGGCTGATTCTTAATAAAGCAGCTAAATAAGCCATGAACATGATTTAATAATTACCATTTTTACTCTGTGAAAGGTGGATGAATTTTCTCATTCTAGAAAGATTTGATTGGAGAATAATTTGGATACACCCCTGAGCAGGAGATGATGATGTCATCGATATTTTTGGTCCATTTTCCTGGAAGAGAAAAGAAATTCCCATTAAAGTTGCAAAACGTCAAAATTTTGGCCACTAGAGGGCGTACAATCAAAACAACAACAACATCGGCGTAACTTGAATTATGGGAACTTTCGTCTTGAACTCCATCGCTGATTTAAATTAGTCAGATGGGAATCAAATGTCATGTTCATGGATGAGGTAAAGTAATAGTTTTATAAATGTTGCGCTTGATGACATGATTTTATTTCATTATAATGAATTCACCACAAGTAAATCAAGGTTTAACACTAAATTGGTTGCCATAGATGTTATTGCATTTGTCCAATTCATTGGTGTGGTTACGCTGCGCCGTTTTATGTGTTCAAAACAATCATTCGCAAAAAGGCTGATTAATATTTATGTACTGTATAACACTATTAATTTCCATTATCACGTCGAGTGAAGTGTACGGCAAACGAATCACAAAGCAAATGCAATAACGCTGTCCTTAATAATCATTACTCGTACAGAATGAAACTCATTCGCAGTTTTGGCATTTGACACATTTGATGTAGAGACACGTATTTCACTAAAGTTACAGTATAAAACTGTAAAAGTTCATAACATGCCTTGAAGTGTTCGTAGTGAACATCATTTTTCACATCATTTGCACAGACAAGAACAAAACATTCAAACAATAAGACGAACACTGTCGATCGATATAATAATCGCAAGTTTTCTGTCAGTAAAGGAATCCATATAGTTTCTCACCTGTCTATTAAAACACATGCAGGATCAGCGTGAACATGAAGTTTGTCTTGCAGTTTTCTCCATTTAGGAAATGCGACAGCGTTCATGGGACTTGTGTTTGTTGACAGAAGCAGCTACAAACAGTAAAGAATAATCGTGTTCAATAACGACTGCGCGAAACAAGCTTGATAGACGCTGCAGCTACTATTTCCGCATTTGTCCATGAGACTATGTTATCATGGATTCTACAGCAGTGAAAGCGGAAACCGGGAGGGTAACGCGGATATGACGTCGTTGACAGACTACTCCCGCACACGTGCCGGAGCCTGGGTTAAAATTGCAATTTTCTCATGATTTACAAAGAGTTGTAAACATTTGGGATAATGCAAGTTCTCAACTGAACAAAATATATAACAACTGGCCTAGTGGTTTTTGGATCATTTACGGCAAAAAAATTTACATATTGAACAATAACTATAACAGCGCCCACACCAGTGCAAAATTTCATTCTAAAAACGTGCTGCAGTTTTGTCGTCTGCCACTTGAAATGCTCTAGCACTTTAAAACAGGATGGATTCTGATTGGCTGTCAATTTTTTTATCGTTCATCAGCTGGAAAACAATCATTCTGAAGGTATTGCTCCTCTGTGACATTATCGTTATAGCTGTGATGTGGACTAAATTTAGAATGATTTTCAGAACTATATCTTTGTTGTTATCGTTATAGTTATCACCCTTGGGGCAAATGGGCTTCAAGACTAAATTATAAATACATACACAAATCTGCTTAAATATAAATACTGTGTGTACACTAGCGTATAAATGACCTCACAGAGACAGGCCACAAAACCCTCATCTAGATTTCCATATAAACAGCCCTTATGAAACAAACATCATTTCAGGATAACAGCACTGACTCTCAAACCTAAAAGCTCTTGATTAAAGTTTCGTTGAGCAGAGGGATATCAATTCAGCAAGATGCATGTTTTTTTCTCCCTGGCTTTTATTGCTTACTGATGCAGAATACTCAAAACTGCTGAGGTTGTTTTACTTCAAAACTCTCCCGTACAAGATTTACAGTCTGTTAGAGGACACATTTACCACATTTTCACCTCCAGATCAAGTGATTCACAACTTGCAAGTATCTTTGGCTTTAAAATAAATTCCAAAGTAAACATCAGACTGGAATAAATAGGCAAGAGATTTATTATTATTATTTAATCTTATATTCTGTCTGAACAGAAACTGCTACAAACCATTCTAAGCAATCTGGGATATTTGGCTGTGGGAATACCGTTTTATCTAAGGCTAAATCGCTAAGATCTGGGACTTTAGATCTGAGATATCGCTATTCCCTAGAGAGCGAGTGATTTAGGAGGGACTGTTGCAAAACGGCATATATTGTATTTCAGCAGGCTTGACTCTGATAAAGAGATTTGTTTAGTTAAGATCTAGTTCCTGTGAAGTGCAGTCAAAAGTGCAGGACAAAGCACATGTGCTTCATTTGCACTTATTACCATATGCTAATCTGTAAGACAGAAATGCACCAATCAGCAAGTCCTATTGAAGGATCTAACTGCATGCAGTTTTGAAGGGTTCGACGGCAGCTGCAATCAAAGAGAGCTTTAAATCCCGTGTTTCCTTTCAGGACAGATGTGTTGCATCTCTGCAGCGTTTCCAGAGGATCAGCTGGGGAACGGCAGCCAATCAGATGGCACGGAAGCCATTGATGATTTTTCAGCATCTCCATTGTCATTCCAATCATAGCTCTATCAGTAAGATCCGTTGCACTAAGCACAGCTGACAATCACCTGCAAGCTATTCCCGTCCCATGCGACGAAGGCCCAAGACGGAGATGAATCCCAGACTGAGCATGGGAGCGTGCTGCAAGCCTAAAATCTGCCAATTAATTTCTTGATTGAAAAGCTCTCATGAGCGCTGTATTCCCAGACTCCATGTTAAACAGCAGAAGAGTGACATCTCTGTCCTTGAGCATAATAAATACCGCAATTAAAAACACGGCGAGGAACAATCATTTCTCCCAGGGACACGCACACTAACACTTGTCTTCATAATGTTTCTGTGCATTGTTCAAACTTGGCAGGTTGCTCAAGGTGGTTTTGAACGATCCTTGACAAAATGGATAAAATATTCATGTAAATGAGAGAATCATGTCCTGAAAGGTATTCATGAACAGTTGTAGCTGTAAGGCAGCCTAAGCGTGATTCTGGTCTTATCTACTATAGGCGTTTCAAGATCCTTATGTTCTGATTAGACCTATTGCGCTCTGTTATTAAGCACAAGAGAGGATCTTCTGTCAAAGCCTCCAAGCCCTGTTCATGCTGTTCCCGGCTCCGGTTGCTATACAGCCATCGCATAATGTCACTCCAGCTAAAATATCATTCCATGTCATTTCTTGTTGACATCAAATCAGCTTAAACATGTTAAAAAGGAACATTCCAGAGGGAATATGGTTTAAAAACTGGACCAATGCATCAGATCAAAGATGAATCAAAGCACGCCGTTTGTCTGTGGTGAGAGAGCAAATGCTGGGTTTACACACAGAATGGATTAAAGGGTTAGATCACCCTAAAAATTTAAATTCTGTCATTAATTATTCACCCTCATGTCATTCCGAACCTGTAAGACTTTCGTTCAGCTTTGAAACTCAAATAAAATCAGAGCTTTCTGTGCCTCCATGACACTTTGACACTTCAAAAAGTTCCTAACGAGATGAGTCCGAATTTTCTGCTTTAAATGATGAACAGATTTAAATGAGTATTTTAGTCACATATAAACATTAATCAGCAAACATAAACTGTTCAAGGCCATAATTATCAGTTCATCATATGAAGCGATCGTGTCGCTTCAGAAAATTTGGAATAAACGGCTCAATTGACCCGTCGCAACAGTTTGATTGACAGGCCATCTAACCAATCATAACGCCGAATCCGTCCGACAAAGCCGTCATTGAGTAGCCAATAGTAGATTAACTTGAAATATTGTGCGTCCTCACGTCTTTCCACACTTGAAACAACATTCCTTCTGATGTTCATTCATGTTTATTTGATGCTATAAATGAACTAGTATGAAGAGATGATCGGTTCACAAGCCGCTCGAAGGATCTGTCACGACACATTAAAGAGACACTTTATGGTATTTAGTGTTTAAACTGCTTTGAAAAATTACGATATATTAAATATGAAACTGTTTGATACATTGTCAGTGTCCTCTTTGCTCCGCAATGCATTTTTCACTCCGTGAGAACATGATGTGTGGCGTGAGAGCGCATGACTTGTCGGGCATAGCAACAGGGGGCGGGTTTTTCGAAGGGTCAATTCATATGGATCAGTTTTACAATCTCTTCATGAACTTTTTGAAGTACCAAAGTGAAGTACCTACATCAGCCCTGTTATTTTACACATTTGAAAAACTTTTATGTTTACCATTAAACAAAAATCCTTCTACAACACTTATAGGAATAGAGAGATAAAAGACAAAAATAATAATAAAAATACAACCATCTGTTTTGTTGCGTTAGCACGTTTTATTGCAGTGAACCATTTCAGTCGTCTATCGGGATCATTAGGAATACAATAAAATGATTTCCCCATCGCTTTCCCCCGCCTGTTCTGGCATCCTGGCGCACAACAGCTGTCCACCATCTTGAAATAGTAAGGTCTAAACAGTCTGGTTGAAATTATTGTATCGATACCAACGCTATAGCCGCTCTAGCGCTCCGATTGCCTGCCAAAATGGCGGAGTTTAGATTGTGTGAGCTCTATAGATGTAATTCTCATAGTGAACGCCACTTTTGGTTTTTATTCATTACAGCCTCAAGCGGCGCGGTCACGAAAGTTTCGCTCTTAAAGGCCGTTTGATATTTTTCATGTGGAAATCTTGCCGGTTTTGTCCATTTCCTGCTGGGATGGATGTTGAGTGCCTCGTAATTGCAGTTGTCATTTACTCCCTATACCATAGACGTGTGACAGGCGGCCGCGCTGATGCCAGCATTTATCGTGAACCATAATGTATGCGTCTCCTGGAGATCGCTTGGACAGCGGCTTTCTAAAACAGGTGAGGGAAGCCACTTATTCCGAAGTTGCCATGGAGATATCCGAGAACAACGACGCTAATTCTTCGTTTTCTATTCAAATGTATTTAAATTTTCCATCTTGTCAATGTGCAAATGTAAGTGTTTTCCTTTTGTGAGGAAAGAGCACAGCGAGAGAGAGGGAGCTTAGCAGAGAAAATGCTCCTTCTCGAGGCGTTCGTGGAGAACGAATCACCATATTTGATCTGAGAGAACTGGACGACAGCATTTGCGTGTTTGCATTTAGATTGGTGTGGGTGTGCGCTGCTATAACGGGTGATATTCATGAAATGGCATATACTGCCGTGTGACAGCTTTAATTCACATACTGAACATCATGTTCATTCTCTCAGTGGCTGGATGCAGCGTCGCTCAAACTTTCCAAGAATTGTTTCTCAATCCTTCACTTTAAATGTCAGACTGAAGGAGAGTTTTGTAATATGTCTTTTTAATTTCCATTTGGCACAACATTTAGTCAGGCCTCTTTCTCCATTAACACATTTCTATCATTTCCAGGTAGGCTATTTAAAATCTATTTGGCTTGTCACAAAAAATTACCAATTTTCCACCATAAACTCCATTGTACTAGACTTTAAAGCAATTATTTTGCTATAGACTGCTACTTTTGAATGGATGTCAACTGAGAAAGACACATTTTGGGTTCAAGCCCTGGGGTGTAGTTATGTCACCTATCAAGGGGCCAACTGGACAAGCTCACCAGTAAAAACACTTTAAGGAAAGAGCTTTGAAAGCACGGTGACTCACTATAAATCACTGATTACATACTGTATCTCAAATATAAGACAGACGTCATTTTGACAGGTATGAATAAACTATGTGACTGATTACATGACTAAAACTATGAGCGTTTCCATTACAGGCATCATTTCAGATGTCTGAAATGATTACACAAAGCTGAAGAGAAAAGCCTCGGATGACAAAGTTAAGGCTCAATGTAAATGAAGTCTCCACTCACATGAATAATAAAACATCCTTCTGACTCAAAATAATTACGCTCTTGAAGACTTGCCAACCATCTGAGACAGGTGAAATACCATGAAGTCCTGCCAAACCCAGCTTATGGTGGTAGTTGTGTTTTGGCAGCTGGTTTCTAGCTGGTCTGGATTATTCTGTTCTCTTTATTCAGAGCGTTTTTTGATGCAACCACCCAGTTTGCAATATGTGTTACCTGTCAAATATAATATTTTTTATAAACGTTGACACATCTAGAATTTAACTTTGAGAAAGAATTGAGAAAGAAATCTCCAAAAAACTCACCAGTTTGTGTGGCCTTTGGCAGGTGAAAGTGGACCTTCAGGATCACGGCTGCCCTTGATATTGCCTGATTTTATAACTATTTTCAAAAAAGTTAGGAGTTAGGAGACCACTGAGAGACAAGAGACATATTTGAATCTCTTATAACCGCATAGATCAGGCAAGAAAAACTGGAAGTGCAAAAACATAATAAAAAGGTAAATTATAACTTGCTGCGAAGATTATATTTTCAAAAATGACATACAAAGCAAATAGCATTAAAATGTTATTTACAAATTAGTGCTGTCAATTGATGAAAATGAATTAATCACACATTTTTAAAAACATTGGAGTTTTTACATATTTTTATGTTGTAATAATTTCACAGTTACTCTCTAAATTATTGTAGAAACACCTTAAAGACAGTATATATTAAATATATGTTTAATTAATTAAATATATGTCTCTGTAACCCCTCTACCGAGGTCCTACTCGCCCCGTTCTGTGCCAGCTTCGAACCCGGGTCTCTGGCGTGGTAATCAGACACTCTAACAAGGACACTACTACACTGTTAAAAATTACCTGTAAAATCTACAGTATAATACTGGCAGCAGGGTTGCCATTCAGTTACTGTAATTTTTTACAGTACCATTACTGTAATTTAAGTTACAGAATTTTACTGTATTCTTTGATTAACATTTTTTTTTTTGCAATTTGCTGTGTTGTTTTTAATTAAATAAATCACTTACCACAGTTGTAGACCACTCTCTCTTGCTGCTACCAGAATCTCAACCATTGAAAATCCTACAATTCCTCTTTATGCTTGAAATTTACAGTAATATCCTGTAATTTTGAGTCAAACCGCCATGCCCCCCAGAATGCATTGCAGTGTACAGCAATATACTGTATTATTAAGAATACAGCCATCTGCTGTAATATTTTGCGGTAATTTTTACAGCAAGTCATTACAGTGTAGCTGACCTCCATTACATCTCTATGAAACTGATTTTTTAAAAAAAAATTAATTATACACATTCAACATTACAGTATAATTGAAAGACCTTACCTTTCTAACAGGTAAGAAATACACAGAAACTGAATAAAGTTTTCGAACACTTTAAAGTATTCACTAGATAAATGAAATATAGTTGAATCCTTATTAAAGCTACAATTTTCTCTTAACATTGTTATCAATGACAGATATCACAGCAACTGGTTTATTAGGCTGCTGTGACTTTAAAGCCCAAAGTATACTTCACTTTTTATCCATACGCTATGGTGAGCTACAGTGCGCATGATGTGAATTTCATCATCAGAGGAGCGCACGCATACTGTACGCGCAACACCGGATTTTGCTAAGATCGCACATGCACATTTAAAGGTGCAATATGTAAACTTTTTGCAGTAAAATATCCAAAAACCACTAGGCCAGTGTTATATATTGTGTTCAGTTGAGTACTTGCATGATCCAAATGTTTACAACTCTTTGTAAATCATGAGAAAATTGCGATTTTAACCCAGGCTCCGGCACGTGTGCGGGAGTAGTCTGTCAACGACGTCATATCCGCGTTACCCCCGGTTTCCGCTTTCACTGCTGTAGAATCCATGATAACATAGTCTCATGGACAAATGCGGAAATAGTAGCTGCAGCGTCTATCAAGCTTGTTTCGCGCAGTCGTTATTGAACACGATTATTCTTTACTGTTTGTAGCTGCTTCTGTCAACAAACACAAGTCCCATGAACGCTGTCGCATTTCCTAAATGGAGAAAACTGCAAGACAAACTTCATGTTCATGCTGATCCTGCATGTGTTTTAATAGACAGGTGAGAAACTATTTGGATTCCTTTACTGACAGAAAACTTGCGATTATTATATCGATCGACAGTGTTCGTCTTATTGTTTGAATGTTTTGTTCTTGTCTGTGCAAATGATGTGAAAAATGATGTTCACTACGAACACTTCAAGGCATGTTATGAACTTTTACAGTTTTATACTGTAACTTTAGTGAAATACGTGTCTCTACATCAAATGTGTCAAATGCCAAAACTGCGAATGAGTTTCATTCTGTACGAGTAATGATTATTAAGGACAGCGTTATTGCATTTGCTTTGTGATTCGTTTGCCGTACACTTCACTCGACGTGATAATGGAAATTAATAGTGTTATACATAAATATTAATCAGCCTTTTTGCGAATGATTGTTTTGAACACATAAAACGACGCAGCGTTACCACACCAATGAATTGGACAAATGCAATAACATCTATGACAACCAATTTAGTGTTAAACCTTGCTTTACATTTATAAAACTGTTACTTTACCTCATCCATGAACATGACATTTGATTCCCATCTGACTGATTTAAATCAGCGATGGAGTTCAAGACGACAGTTCCCATAATTCAAGTTACGCCGATGTTGTTGTTGATGTGATTGTACATAATTTAACATACTATACCTTTAATTTATTTTTTTAACTGTATTTGATTGCTCAAAAGTGCGCATGCGTTGAACACCTGTGTATGCATGAGTCAAAAGAAGTATACATTGCAAGGCTGTGTGTTCGACTGTGCACGTACGCAGAAAAAAAACAAAGTATACCTTGGGCTTCAGAGTTGCTGCTGCTGAATATGACGTGAAATTCACAACTCTTTAAGTTCATCTAAAACGTTTATGCAACTAATTTATAGGCATTTTGTTATTGTTTGTTCAAGCACGAAAGAGAACTCAATACTTGCGCGCGTCTCTCTGTCAATAATGCGTGTAAATATTGACACCAGTACAAAATATATTCAACTGGTTGTCTAATTCAATGAATAAATCTCTCACGAACGTAAAAGGCATGCATCTACGCACCATTGGAGTTGGGTCGGTGGAAGGGGAAGAAACATGGGACAAAAGAAGACTTTAGGCAACATTATTAAAAGTGTGGAGGTTTGACAGCTGCCATGCACCAGCAAGCCCAAATGTGTGCCTATTCTGAAAATAAGCACATTAAACGCTACTGCTTTGATGAAAACCAAGCCTAAAGTCACTTATAAGAGCACATTGCAACACTGTTTTGTCAGGATGAATAGCAGTTGTTTGGAAAAAAAAGTGAACAGAGTTTAAATGTTTATGTGTCTGGAAAAGACTGGTATTGACATTTTCTTCAGTAAAAAAAAAAAAACAGAATAAAAGCGCTGAAAGGTGAATACTGTAGTAAACTACCAAGAGATTGAAAAAAAAAACAATCCAAAAATATCAGTTCAAATGAAACGAGGGGGGGGGGGGAGTACAATAAATCAGCCATTCATAACATGACACTTTTATTACAGCACACTGAGGCAAATCAACAAATAACAACTAATGTCTTTACAAATTTTGGAGCATTTCAGGTTTCACAGCAGACAAACACTACGTCCTGATTTAAACCCATTAAACATTATATTTCTAGGATGACAGAATTATTTGTGCCTTGTGCTTTTCAAACCTGTGTCCTGGATTGAGACCATGTCATGTCTCAAACCGGCATTTACAGAATTTTGTGCTTTAAACGTACGCAGAACACCGCACACATCAATTGGGGGGCGATCATCTAACATCTCTCGAAAACACGTCTTTATGGAGATGGAAATGCACAATGCTCGCTGACATTTGATACGCAGCCTATGGCAGATGGAAAGATCATTCCCCGAGTCTGGGATGACGCTCTGCCATAAACAATATCTTGGAACCGTTAACAGCACGTGGATTACACTACTGGCTCAAAGCCATGGCTATTTCCATTTAAAAATAAATCTTGCTAGGCTCAAATTTAAGACTAGAATTAATCTGTGTCAACAAAATCAATTCTTAAAGAGAGAGTTCACCCAAGATTAAAATTATCCCATGATTTACTAAACCTCAAGTCACTATCTAGTGACTATCTTCTATCAGACGAACACAATATATTTAAAAACGTCCTGGCTCTTCCCAGCTTTAAATGGTAGAGAATGGGGTGGGCACAATTCATCCATCCATAATAAAAAATAAACCAATCACCAGCGGGTTAATAAAAGCCTTTTGAAGTGAAGCGATTAGATGTTAGAGCATCCGACTCCCATGCCAGAAGACCTGGGTTCGAAGCCCACTTGGAGCGGGTCGAGTAGCACCCGGGTAGAGGGGTTACATTGGTGCCGTGACCCGGATGGGAGTGAGGTTTAGGGGGGTGAGTGTAACGGAGGCCAGCTAGTAGTTGCTGTGCGAGTAAACCTCACTCCTCTGACCTCAAGAGGTTCTCTAGCGAGATACGCTGGGATTTGCAGCCTTTAGCCTCCTTGTTGGAGCATCCGACTCCCATGCCAGAAGACCCGGGTTCGAAGCCCACTTGGAGCGGGTCGAGTAGTACTGTGCAAGTCGACTTGTGCAACAAGACACGATGTGTGATGTAGGAGTAAGCTTAGATGGCTCTCATGGTTTAAAAATTAGGACTGGGCATCAAACTCAAGCCCCTCTTCTCTTATATCAAAATCCTCCGCCATTTCTCTTCAAAAAGTATCATTTTAGACTACTAATTCATGACCGGTGTTTTGTTTTGCTCTATCCTCTGCACTTCCGCGTTAGTCTGCGGGTCAGGGGTTACTCTTCCGCTGCAATTCGATGCGTACGACTGCCTGCCGGAAGTTAGTTATTATAGTTAATTAAGTTTTACATATGGAGATGTTTCTTACAAAAACCCATTGTTTTGCTTCAAAAGGCCGTACACTGGAGTACGTACTATATTATGATGGATGGATGCATTTTTTTTGGCTTCAAAATGTGTTTCCCCTGTTACATTTAGTCATTTAGCAGACGCTTTTATCCAAAGCGACTTACAAGTGAGGAATACAAATAAGCGATTCTTCAATAACATCATAAAGCTTGGAAGAGCTATGATATTTTTTGAATATATCTCTGATTTTATTCGTCCAGGATGGCTTGAGGATGAGTTAATCATTTTTGGGTGAACTAACCCTATAAAGATGATTTCACATTAAAGTTTTGCATCGAGACAAACTGTAAGGGAACCAACGAGAGCCGGACATGCATCTTTGGAGGTCAACTTGCACAATATTATAATAAATGTTGACTATAACTATATTTTAGGGTCCTGGTGCTCATCTTCATCTCGTCTGGCCCTGGACACAACAAGTGAATGAATAATTTGTGCTAATTATGATTTATATTATTATATTATGAATAATATGAATAATTTGCAGCAACAAACTTCTGTTTTGTGATCTCAAATAAAAATATCCTTCACAAAAGGCTCTATAGAAATTTACTTTAAAGAAAAGAGTGTGTACAGAAGCACACAAACACTTTAGAACATGAATGGCACGTACCAAAATGTCACAGCAAGAGTGGCCCAGACAATAGACGATTTCTATGCATCATTCTGAGAAACTTCACATACAGAAGAACCAGAGCACAGATGATGTTCATACTGGCTCATCATATCAATGCAACAATTAGTTCATTTAAAGGGGTGGAATGAGAAGAAAATGTCATTTATCTGCGCTCATTTTACATTGCAGATATAAAAAGACAATATCCTCTCTTAGATTATGTGTAATGTTCTCATCGTACCTTCCGACTCTCAGCAAATATAAGGTTATATATATATATATATATATATATATATATATATATAATGGCTGTCAATTTAGTAATTCCTTAAAATGGACAATTAATCACCAAACTTACCAAAGAGCAAGCAGCACAGAATGAGTGTTTTTTGCCTTCAAGATGGCGCGACTGAATAAGAGACACACAAAGTGGTGAAAAAACAGATGTGGCAGAAAAGACAATGCAAAGGTCAAAGGCATCCATCTAGAATAAGTGTACATAAACCAAAAAAATACAAAATGGCGCATCCCATGTGAACAGCCTACAGTAGACTCGAGGGGCTTTTCTTAGCAAATACTGATATGTAATTGCAATCTGAAGAATTAATCAGCATATGGTAATCTGATTAGGACTCTTAATTGTTTGGTAGCCCTAATATAGGTATATAAAAGACTATTTCATCTACATCTAAATTCACCTTTGAAACTTGGTTGGTTAACACAACTGCATTTACATTAAATCAGCAAACGGAACAACTAGTCAATGCACAGTGAAGCCTCTCTCTTTCGAACATTTATTTGCACTCCCACTTTGGCTAGATGACCAAAGATAGTCGGTCAGTTCAGTAGTTTAAGAGATATATCATGAGCCCTATTTGCAGACCTTCTGGACAATGAAAATGTTTATTTAAATGGAATAGCTCTTCATTAAAAAGTTCTCCATCACTACTTTTTGAAAGGTTTTTAAGGTCTAGTTCAAAGATATGAATGGTGCTGTCAATCGGAACAAAAATAAAACAAAGTGTTGGCAAGTTTCTTATTTCCGCTTTCCGATACTATTGTTTGGTTTCTCACTGTGAATCAAGGCCTTTAAGGACTTCAAAGTCTGATGGACAATCTATTGTGTGAGATTGTGAATAGGTAGGATAGTCCCCTGTCCTGAGTTTCCCTTATAGTCCATATTTCTGAAGTAGTTCTGACTGCCACTGCCGTTTGCGCTCTGGGAATGCTGGGGGGATCTTGATATTTCGGAAATCTCGGATACACTGTTTCATTTCCTCCTCTGCACAGGGCCTCTCCAGAGTCTTCCTCCGGGTTAGACCACTTCCCCCACCGTCCCGCGGACCCACTCCGCTGGTGAGGGACTGAAACAGCTCGCTGTTTCTCCTCTTATCCGGCAGCTCCATCCACTGCACGGAGGAACCTTTCTTGGGTGGTCGGCCGAGAGTAAGAGTGCTCGGAGGCCGAGATACAGAGTGTAGGGCGCCGCACGGGGCCAGGGAGCCCCCCACGACCTCCCCACGTGACACCAGGATGGGGCCCCCGTCCTGAGGGGACGTGGCCTCGGAGTGGGTCTCGGAGCTGGATGTGGAGAGCTCGTTCAACGAGGCTCCGCTCTCACTGGCCTTATCCAGCAGTTTCTCGGACTTGGGCTCCTCACGCTCCAGTTTAGGGGATACTGACTTGCAGGCAGGTCCTAGTGGATAGATAAAGAAAAAAATAGCTGACAAAACAATTGAAACCTCTAGAGGCCAATGGCCAACTCTCACAGACTGAATTGATGAAATGCTAAGCTGCTTTGTGTTAGAGTATGCAATAAATCACACCAGTTTCATTGCTTCTTCTCTTCACATTGGTTTTGTTATACACATGCACTGCAAAAAAAAATTGTCTTGCGCAGGAAAATCTCCAAGCATCCTTAAAATAAAGTGTGTTTACTTGACAATAGAGTAGAACGATTACTCTTAAAAGATTGCGATCTCGATTCAAGCACAAACACGTGATCTTATTTTATTAATGACAACAATTCGCCCGTGTCATTTAAACCTTTGACAAAATACCAGAGCGTGTTTTTGAACCACACATTTTTTTCTTACAAATATTCAATTTATCACAGAAGTACTGAGTTTTGAGTAAGTATATATAAACACTGATGTCTATGATAGTGATCAAAATAGAGCAAACTACCTTTTGAAAAGAACTTGGCGTGTCAAATAACGGTTGTATCAATTACATGTTATTCCACTACGTGGTGTCAAGTGACTGTTAGATTTATTTGTCATTGAATCATTCCTTCAAAAGATTCATCCAGTAATGAAACAAGTAGTTATTAATGAGTCAGTGAATTCATTCAAAATGTATTAAAACATGTTCCAGCCATTAGTCCAGCAATTTATATTTTGTCAGAACCTCTAGTAAATTAAATGTTATTTTGTTTGGTTGGATCCTCAGAATCATTGGAGAATCATGATCTCTATTTGAAACCAAAAAATGTATCCAGAATCGTGCAGCTCTGCTTGACAAGCAAAATTTGCATCAAGACATGGTTTTGAATCAAACAAAATTGAGTTAGATTTAGGCTTAAATGAAAGAAAAAAAATCTGATTGCCAATGGGATAAAAATAAACCTATCTATCTATCTATCTGTCTGTCTGTGTGTCTGTCTGTCTGTCTAGTTTGCACAAAGCATAAAATATACTACACACAAAAAAGGGTCAATGTTAATTAAACTGATTTGATCAATATGTTTCAATATGGACTGAATTAAAAGTATGTGCATTGTTTTTGCCTCATCTATTATCCTGAATTAGGTTTTTCCACTGAGATTTCTCCTTCCTCGTACATGAGATTTTAGCATGCTGTCTACTTTTTGAAGCACACTGTTGGGATTGTGATTATGATGCCATAGAATGTTGTTTAGGTAGGCAGCTCACTATGTAAACGGACAAGAATATAACTCTTAAAAATAGATTGCTATCCTCTTTCAGAAACGTGGCATTTCAATATAGATTGTTAAAGGCTCCTTTTAAAGACTAATTTTTTACAAAAATGGAGACATTCAGATATCTGTTTTAACACAGTCCTTTCCGCATTCCCTCTTAACCACAGAATTAAGGAGTCTGTGAGAGGATGTCATGCATGTATTCTGAGACAGAGGCGTCCTTAGTTATATAATTCTGCCTCAAGCAAACACCAAAGCACTTGAGTATGGGTCAAACACATGGAAATGTGGCCCATAAATGTAAACTGACACTTCGGTGGATTATCAAGGCCTCAGTGGTGATTACACACATAAGAAATATATTCAGAGGACATGGAACTTCTTTACACTGTACAGATTAAGTAAATGTCTTAATTCGCCCATAAGAAATCTTTGCTGTAAGGCTTCAAAGTTCTTTGAGACAGCTTTTGATTTTCTTGGTTTTGAAATCAAACATTTGAAACCAAAATGAAGCTTTACAACTGGCCAACTCAACTAACTACATCTAATCGCTTGTCTATTATCTCTGTATTGGCTCATAATGCTGAAATAATACATTTTTGCAGAGAATCAGGAGCCAGCTGTAACTGCACGCTTCAGCAAGCCTCTTAATGTGATGCAGAGGAGCTGCTAATTGGTGATTAAATGTGGATATGCAGGCGTAGCTGAAAACAGACTTCATCAGTTGCTTTTCAGGACACAAATCTTTGAAGGAGACCATCTGGGAACAGGACACCTGACCACTGGTTGGACACATATCCCAGACCAGCAGTCCTTTGGGACAAAGAGGCACAAAACTAAACGCACACCATAGTTAAACAGAAAAGAATACATACACTACTGTATGTATTTCACACTCACGAAATTAAAAATAGATGAAATGGCAAATATTCAAAGTTAAGCAGAAGTTAAGCTCAATCAACAAGAAATCTGGGTTACAGTCAGACACTTCCAAGTGAAGTGAATGAGGTATTTTAAAATAATAATAAAAAAAAAACCTTTAAAAGTGCACCAGTGTTGCCAGATATTACAAGGGAAGTAAGATGGCTGGTCTGACAAAAAAAAAAAAAAAAAAAATACTCAAAAGAAAACGCCTGAAATGAGCAAATTGGGTCATCAAAAAAAAAAAAAAAAAATGGTGAGGATAGGAATAAAGGGGCTGCCAATGTTTACAAGTGACTATGGAAAAACAAGCTCAAAGTCTTATGTAATATCACAGGAAATCAAATAAACTCATGTGGCGTCATTTCGGACAAAGTTTGGACGGAGTTTGTTTTGGGAGTTTGAAATAGCTGGCCAAAACTTACTTTCCAGAAAAGTTTGCTATGGCCGGTAAACACATAATCTTTTCCGGTTCATTTCTTCTGTTCGGTCTGTCGAGGTCAGGCGTCGGAGAGTGAAAAACACGAACATGGAAAGCACGCAGCAAATATTTACATATTAATCCAAGCACCGCTCTCAGCAGAGTGGGTGGTATCAAATGTTTGCTAACAGAATATCGCTACTAATGTATTTCGAACCGTTTTACCCCTAAGAGAAGAATGAAAAAGAACTTCGCTGTGAGTATATCTAAGCCTTAAGGTGGACACAATAATCTTTCCCTCATTAAAACACTTTACCCCTTATACGCTTCGAGTAGTCTCAGATGCAGGCTTGTTTGAAATCTAGCCTATATGTGTACTGTTTCCAACAAATGAGACCAGGAAAAAAACTTTAAACATAAGAGGGAAAAAAGTGTGAGACAGTGAGAAACAGGAGGCAAAAACCAAAACAAACCATTAAAGCATTAGCTATCTAAGCCAAGATTTGATTATGCTTAAAGTCCGTTCACACCAAGGATGATAACTATATTGATAACGATAAAGATATCGCTCTAAAAATCATTCAAAATTTAGTCCACATCACAACTATAACGATAATGTCACAGAGGAACAATATCATTGGAATCACTTTCAGAAGGATTTTTTTCCAATGACAGCCAATCAGAGTGGTAGACGACAAAACTGCAACGCCTGCTTAGAATGAACAGCGATATTGTGCACTAGTGTGGACGCTATTGTCACGATTGTCAGCTGGAATGCCTGGAAGATCCACTAGAGGGCACTCCACTCTGGACTCTTTTCACTCACCCAGTCTCTGATTACCTCACCAGCTGCACCTCATCACCCACACCACATATAAACACCGTTGACACATCACTCCCCACGAAGTCTTGATTTGGTCTCCCTGTCATTTCTGAGCGTTCATTCCCGTGTCTGTTTTCCTGGTCTTGTTTTTGCCCGTTTCCCTGTTTTTTGATCGTTCTCTGCCTGCCACTTGGATGTTCTGCTTTTGATTTATGGACTATTGATTGCCTGCCGCCTGCCTCGATCCATTTGCCAGTTTATCGACTATGATTCTGTCTAACCTCCTCCATACCTGTTTGCCACTGTTTCGACCATTGCCTGTTTGACCACGTTGCTCAATAAAGCTGCATTTGGATCTCATCCTGCTGTCTCCCTCATTACACCTATTATACTTATTATTATTATTATTATCTTTATAGTTATCATTCTTGGTGTTTTAGTGTGACGGATTTGAACAAATGATAATTAACTTAATTAAGTAAAGATATGTTAAAAACCTGAGCTTGTTGAGTAAGCCAACTCCAAAATCAATTGTTAGAGGACCACATGCAACCTTCATGCTGTAAACTGCATTGCTGATACCCATCTGAAGCAGCAGCGTATCCATTTGCTGGGGTCAAGGGGTCGCAGATGCAGCTGTAGAGAGCTCAGCATGACCTTATTAAACCCAACAGATGTTCCCTCTACACATCCCTGCTATTCTGAATTAGCATGAGCGCTGGAACGTTCCAGAACGTCCTCTGATTTTGTCCATTCCAGGTTTACCCGGCCATTGTGAAGTCGTTTGGTGTGATTGGATGGTTTTAAAACGAATATCCTGCTATTAAGTAACATATGGTGTGCTGATCATTAAGGCACATGTGGCGGGTATTTGAAGGCATTTATTTTAACAGTCTGTTCATCCTACTTGCTCCTGTTGCTTCATAATCTCTACAACAGCAATAACCATCAGGGCCTCCAGCAAACGAGCTAGCTGGGCTAATGAATGGCTTCAAAATGTACACACACTTCCCATTTCTCTTGGAAAACAATTACACGTGTAGATCCACAGATAAGCTCTTACTGGTGTGTCTCGCACATGTACGGCTCGAAGGAAACAGTAATAG
The DNA here is from genome assembly GCA_037194245.1 of Opsariichthys bidens. Lineage (NCBI taxonomy): Eukaryota > Metazoa > Chordata > Actinopteri > Cypriniformes > Xenocyprididae > Opsariichthys > Opsariichthys bidens. The sequence goes on along the minus strand of CM074308.1, from coordinate 7,228,464 downwards.
CTTCTCTCCTTTGAGTAAATACAGTCTATATCAAACTGTCATCGGGTCAATGAAATGCATAAAAACACATAAATAAGCAGTAGCGATACAGGTGAAAAAAATGTCCCATCGTAAAACATCTCCAAACTAGGCTGTGAGCTGTAACACACGGAGGTCAGACTGATAAATAATGGAAGGTAAAGTACTAAAAACCGCTGTTCCATAACAAACTGTTCTGTCATTAAAGGATGCAACCTCTAAGTTTTAAAATGCTAACTTGATTTGAAACCTATTATTTTAAATTTTCGGTATACCCAGATTGTTGTATTTTCAAATACACTGAATTTGGAATAGCACACTATGGAGTAGTTGCCGTCGGGTATCAATCCTTCTTGGGTTCCCAATATCCTGTTGCTGGTTTGAGGTTTGTCACTCCTCGGACCACTGTTGGTAAATTCTCACCACCGCTGACTGACAGCAACACACAAACCTTGCTGTTTCAGAGATAGTCTGACCCAGTCGGTTTGCCCTAAAAATTTGGCCCTTGTCAAAATCACTTAGATTTTTATTCCTGCATCCAACATGTTGATTTCGAGAACTCACTGTTTGCTTACCATCTAATCTACATTGTAAAAAATGCTGGGTTAAAAACAACCCAAGTCCCAACGGTTGGGTTGTTTTAACCCAGAGATTGGGTTAAATGTTTGCTACCTGCTGGGTTGTTTAAAAATTACTGAATTGCTAGCTTAAAATGAACCTAAAATATATCAGAAATGAACATTTATTAATAAGTTTAACGAATAATAATGAAATAACAAACTTTTATAAAATTACTTATTAATAAATGTTCACCTTTTGACTATTATTTTTGTCTCTAGTTATTATGTGTCCAAACTATTTTGGGTTCATTTTAAGCCAGCCATATAATCGTTTTTAAACAATAGTTGGGTTAAATAAAACTGCCCAGCACGTTGGCAAACATCTAACCCAACTGCTGTGTTTTTGTCCATTTTCAACCCAACTTGGGTTGTTTTTAACCCAGCATTTTTAAGAGTGTACCCAGACCTTAATATGTGGCCTCGTTATAGGAGATGATCAATGATATTCTCTTCACCAGTGACTGGTCATAAATGTAAGTATGTATGTATATATATATACACACACACACACATACACATAATTTCCCCACAAAAGTTCATCATGTATTAAATTATTATTATTTTTTTTAAAGTATTTAAATTGTTTTGTAGCCAATACCTGTTGTCTATAGAAATTGACTTTCGAAAGTAATCAAACTGAGGGATATTCATTGAAATAAAAAGTGTGACAACAAACCTCAGTCACTCTATAATATAATAATATAACTATAATAATAATAACAACAATAATAATAATAATAAACTAAACAAATACACCAAATGCTCCTTGCACTAATCTGAAACCACACACACTGAGGTTGAATAATGACTGCTGCAAATGTTAATTATCCTCTCAGCTGTCAGAATGCTTTTGGCAGAGAGACACAGGTTTATCCCTCATTCTGCCCTCGTGAAATAAAGACCAATTAGCTCTGGCAGAGACATGAACCGCTTTAGAAGGATCCTTTCTTTTTAGAAGCGTTCTGACGACTCATTCAGCTTTCATAATAGACAGTTCTTCCAATATGTAGAGTGAAGTTGTTTTCTTGAATTACTGGGCAAGAACAGAACAGTCTCACCAAAATCTAGCAGTTTTTTTTTTTATTATTATTGCAGCCCAAAATGACAACATGCACAATCCATTGTAGATACTGTAACTGCAAACACTGTGGGTACTGTGCATGATTTTACTACAAATACTGCACTTAATGCGGAAACATTCCTGGACAGTTGACAGAATTTAACATTTGTGCATGTCTTTAATGGGTTCACCCTAAAATGAACAAAATGACTCACCCTCATGTTGTTCCACACCTTCATTCATCTTTTGAACACAAATTTTTGAATGGCTCAGTGAGGCCTCCATTGACAGCAAGTTAATTTACACTTCAATGCCCAGAAAGGTACAAAAGACATATTTAAAACAATCCATGTGAGTACAGCAGTTCAACCTAAATGTTATGAAGTGATGAGAATGTTTTTTTTGTGTACCAAAAAAACAACTTTATTCAACTATTTCCTCTCTTCTGTAACAATCTCCCACGGGCGTTCACGAGAGCACCACGTGTGGTGATGCGAGATACATGTGTCCACACTCCGTCTGAATTATCCATACTTTCAAGCTGTGGCATGACAATATCACAATCGATGCAGCAGTCGCTTGGCTCTGACGACATCTACACCACCAGCTCTCCATTGCTCTCTGTCTTTCAAAAGCTTGTGGCTGTAGTTGTGCTGCAGCCTCTTCCATCTTTTTTTTATCTCGTTCTCTGTATATTTGAATAAACAAGGTTGTGCAAAAAATGCAATTTTCTTCATCGAAATCTGCAGACATAATTATGAACTGTAGCATGCATCTTCCTCTGTTTGTATAAAACAGTGCATTTCCGGGTCAGAACGCCTGCTCCTGCGACCACACGAATGCGTCGTGTGCATGCATGAACGTGTGGCAGAGACTGATACAGAAGTTGAATAAAGTAGTTTTTTTTTTTTGTTTTTTTGTCACAAAAAAAGTATTCTTGTCTCTTCATGACATTAAGGTTGAAGTACTGTACTCACATGAACTGTTTTAAATATGTTTTAATACCTCTCTGGGCATTTGAAAGTGTTAATTACCTTACTGTCAATAGAGACTCACTGAGTCATCGGATTTTATTAAAAATATCGTAATTTGTGAAGATAAATGAAGGTCTTGCAGTTTGTGTGTGGGAATGACATGAGGGTGAGTAATGAATGACTTAATTTTCATTTTTGGGTGAATTAACCCTTTAAGTCTTGCCAATTTAAACATCCAAGTGATTTTAAACCATTTAAGCTCAGGAAAACACAAAAGAGAACTCAATTCAGTACTCACAGTATATTGCATCTGTGCATTTTGTCTTAATGTGACAGCAGCATGATATAACTGTTTCTGTCGGTGTAACACAACAAATGAAAGAAAATCACTCCCTGCTCTTGATTGAATAACTTTTGTCATTTTAATTGTAGATTCATGTAGTGTTATTTTACAGTTGAGCTTGAAAGTTTACATACCCCTTGCAGAATCTGCAAAAATGTTAATTGTTTTAACAAAATAGGGAGAATCATAAAAACGGCATGTTATTTTTTGTTTAGCACTGCCCTGAATAAGCTACGAATAAGCTATTTCACTTAACAGATGTAGTCCACAAGACAAAAAAAAGCTGAATTTATAAAAAAAATGACCCAGTTCAAAAGTTTACATACCCTTGACTCATAAGGCTGTGTGTTTTTACCTGGATAATCCACAACTGGTTTTGTGATGGTTGTGCATGAGTCCCTTGTTTGTCCTGAGCAGTTAAACTGAGCTCTGTTCTACAGAAAAATCCTCCAGGTCCTGCAAATTCTTTGATTTTCAAGCATCTTTTGCATATTTGAACCCTTTCCAGCAGTGTCTATGATTTTGAGGTCCATCTTTTCACACTGAGGACAACCGAGGCACTCAAAAACTATTCAAAAACCTGCAAACATTCACTGATACTCCAGATGAAAGCATGATGCATTAAGAGCTGGGAATGCAGACACTTTGAATTGGATAAACAGGATAAATAGTACTTTTTTTTGTCTTTTGAGAAACATATGAGCATCTTCTGTAGCTTCCGAAGGGCAGTGCTAAATTAAAAAATATGTCATTGTTGGAAAGGGTTCAAATATGTAGAAGATGCTGGAAAAACAAAGAATTTGCAGGGCCTGGAGGATCTTTCTGAAGAACAGAGCTCAAGAAGTCAACAACAACAACAACAAACAAACAGGGACGCCGTGGATAATCCAGGTAACGACACACGGTAATAAGAATAAAGAGAACGTAACTTTTGAACTGGGTAATTTTTATAAATTCATCTGTTATGTGAAATAGCTTATTCAGGACAGTACTGAATAAAAATAAAAAGCCATTTTTTATGATCTTTATAATTTTGTTAAAACATTTAACATTTTGCAGATTCTGCAAGGGCTATTTAAACTTTCAAACTAAATTTGAATACTTTATTCAGTTTATGTATCTGAATACTACTGTTAGACCAATACCTAAAATCTAAATACAAATTTATTTATTTATTATATCGTACTTATTCATGATATTACTTGTGACATATTTATTTGTTTTTATTTTATTACTAACTGTTTAGTTGTCTTTTTTAAATTAAATATATTCAAAGTTTCCTTAAATGTAGTTCCATATAGGTTCGGGAGGAGCCTAAACATTCAGTCCTGTCAATCATTACGAGCGTATATGAGCAGCAGTCTGCATCATCTCAGCGGCAATTCCGCCAACATCCCTCATCCTCCTCTATTTCTCTAATTCTCCCTCTGCGCGGTACTGATAGGGGCGTTTAGCTCGAAGCTCGAGCCGAGCCTCCTTCGAGGACAGCAAGCCAAGTTTGTTTACCATTAACTATTAAGACTGCAAATTCGTGAAATGAATTGTATAACATAGAACTATCTAGAGTTGTGCACTTCAAATTTCAGTCTCTTCCGAACAATATAAATATAAATCAAAACCTAACTCTACAAATTGTAAAAACACAAATACGTTGAGTGAGGAAACATTTAGATGAGATTGTCATTTTTAAATGCCCCCCTTCCAACTCCTCATTCAAAAGTCACCTATACTATAATAATATATTTATTCTGTGTAGTTGAATATATTTTGGCTACACTTTACAATAAGGTTCATTAGTTAAACATTAGTTAATAACATTTGTACAGTAACACATTTATTACTGTATTTACTAATCTTCGTTAACGTTTTTTTGTTTGTTGATGTTAGTTCACAGTGTATTAGCTAAAGCTAACAAGATTTGAATTCAAATTAACATTAACAAAGATTAATAATTGCTGTAGAAGTGCAGTTCATTATTAGTTCATGTTAACTAATGAACCTTACTGTGAAGCGTTACCTATATTTTCAATACTGTATCAGTACAGTATTAATACTGTAAAATAACTAATGACATATAGCCCAAAATATGTGTTTATTAGTCTGGAAATAATGTAAAAGCGTTCCAGTGATGGCACACAAACTTTTAGCAATTGCTGGAAGATTTCAGAGTCGAGGAATGAAACTAACCCTCACTGCGTGCATCTGTTTAGCATTTCTCAGCGCTACCAGGCCGCCACAACTGAACGCACCCTGACCTTTGCCTAGGGAGAATGGATTATTGGAGAGAGAAAGAAAGAAAGAGAGAGAGAGAGAGAGAGAGAGAGATGAGGGGGAAAAAAGACAAGTTGAACACAATGGCTTACATATCATTGAGATGCACAGGGCATTTCTGTAGATGGAATAGAACAGGATTGAAGAGAAGCAAAAATCTGATAGGGATTTCAATAAGGCCATAATCCTACTGAGGAAACACAGGATCACAGGAGTCTAGCCGTCAGCTGGGAGGCCAAACAGCAGCACATGAGAACTACAGGAAGTGACCTTCAGGAATGACTCACACAGATAAAAGTATGTTTAGGTGGTGATAATGCGATAGATTGGCGTATGTTATGATATAATCGTGATGACTATGATAAAACGATCCAATCAGATTCTGTTCCACTGGAAGCAGGAAACAGATTGTGCTTTATCTTGATGTCATTGTGAAGTTGATAATGCCAGAGGGACTGGGACACAAAATATATCGTTATTAAAATTCCATGCAATATGACGTACAATTTATTCTACTGTAATGGCAAGGCTAACATCACTATCACATTTACTACAAAAAAGGAATGAGGGGTACCAAAGCTTGATTTACATATTGGAGTGTAACAACATTTGCAATGCCACAGGAACCACGTGGAATAAGTTACCTCACAGCAACATGCTAAAAACCCATTTGGAATACTTTTGCATGAACAAACATTTGCATTTCTAAGCTACAACGTTACTCAAAAGCTACCCACTGCTGAACAGACATTCAAAAACTCCATGTTTCAAGCATCACTACAATTAACTTAACTAAGACGCAGCAGATGACATGCAATGGTTTCTCTGGGGATCAAGCCATGTCCAAGAAATAATTAGCATAAAAACATTGTAAACATATTGCGTGGGCTCATGTTTCCACCACAGTCACCGCCATAGAAATCTCTCCATCCTCTCTGTACATTAACTCTCGTTTTCTCCTGCAAACCTCAAAGGAGAGAAGCGTTTATTTCTGATGAGGTATTACGGTTGACACAGATGCCCACAATTTACGCTTTTCTGTTTCATCCGCCTCGCTAAGCATGATGGAACAAACTGTAAATAATACAACTACGGCGTCTTGTTTTCACTTTCTTTTTATAACAGGACATTGCAACGGCTCTATTACCTGAAATGAATATAATATGATGAAATTCGAGTTCAATCACACAGACGGGTTCTGATCAGTCAGCAGGGAAAAAAACAATGCAAAATGCAAGTAATAAAAAGCAGCTAACCACATGATTGTGAATAAACAGGGTCGTCAACTTTAAGGGAGGGGGAAATGCTCTCCATATCTTTTGTTGATGCCAAAGGCAATGGATCCAATAAAACTATATTTTTGAGCAAATGTCACTTGATAGATCTTCATCAAATTACCCACACACACACACATGAAAAAAATATCCTAAACCAAGCATTTAACATATTTTGCTATTCTGAAATCCATATATATCATTTTCAATTGGGACATATTAGGCCTAGTTCCCACAATAAACACATTTAAATGAACGTCTTCAAAACCATTCAACCTAATGCATATAACCTAAGAATTTTCTTAAGGATTGCAGCCAACATCATTTAACGCCAGCTTCAAGGAAGACTGAAACAAGAAAGATGCAAAACAGGAAACACAGCTCCACCATCATTTGATCCGTCCCCATGGCTCCGCACAGAAATGAGGAGGGAATTTACAAGGACTCAAATCTAATTGACAACCATCTGGACAACATTACAGAGTCTGTAGAGCAAATTTACAATCAACAATTAATGAAAGTAAAGAAATGAAACAGAAGGACTTTGAAATTGCTGTCTGTAATAACTGTGCACAATAAGACCAGGAACATGTATTGAAAAAGTGCATGATACTCCATGGCAGACAACCACGATTTGAGTTTCATAATAATCAAAATTTTTTTAATATATATTGAAATTAATCATAAATTTGCTCTAAAATGGTTTACGAAAAAAAAAATCCTAACCATTTTGAGAAATCAAAATAGTTTTTCCAACTCTATTTCACCAGCTTTTCTGCAGTAGAACCGAACACGGGGTATATTCGGTACCGGCTAATAGACAACATTTGTATTGCAAACCCTTCCATGTTGCGGCAGTTGTTGTTTTTGGCGTATATGTAACGGAGGCCAGCTAGTAGTTGCTGTGCGAGTACACCTCACTCACGACAGACGCTAGAGGTTGCAGCTTTTAGCCTCCTTGTCAGAGTGTCTGACTCCCATGCCGGAAGACCTGGGTTCGAGGCCTGCTCAGAGTGAGCTGAGTAGGACCTGGGTAGAGAGTAACATTGGTGCCGTGACCCGGATGGGAGTGAGGTTTAGGGGGATGAGTGTAAAGGAGGCCAGCTAGTAGTTGCTGTGTGAGTAAACCTCACTCCTCTGACATCAAGAGATGCTCTAGCGACAGACGCTAGAGGTTGCAGCCTTTTCGAACCCCGGAAGACCTGGGTTCGAGGCCCGCTCAGAGAGAGCCGAGTAGGATCTGGGTACAGGGGTAACATTGGTGCCGTGACCCGGATGGGAGTGAGGTTTAGGGAGGTAAGTGTAACAGAGGCCAGCTAGCAGTTGCTGTGTGAGTAAACCTCACTCCTCTGACATCGAGAGTCACTCTAGCGACAGACGCTAGAGGTTGCAGCCTTCATGCCGGAAAACCTGGGTTCGAGGCCCGCTCAGAGAGAGCCGAATAGGACCTGGGTAGAGGGATTCTCTTGCCTCTATGAAAAACCACTCTTCAACACTCAGAGTTTTTGATGCAAGAAGATCTATTAGAAGATTTATTACAACAGAATAAAACCGAGTCGGATCAATACATCTTACATTTCACACATTGCATCATACATCTTATATTTCAAACTCTGCTTCAATATTGTTTAATAAAGTGGAACGAGAGACCCCAACCTGTTTACATTGGAAGTCCCCACTCATCCTGTAAATATTCTTTAATGGCAGAATGAGACGCACAGCTTAGATACAGTTACCATATATCCAAAGGCAGAGCAAGAAGCTTCAACATACACATACACATTCCATTCTCCCACAGGGCTACCCAACAGACATAGTCAGATACATGACTATAATAGGAGAATAAAAATTGCTATATTATACTTTTCTTTATATTCTGATTAGAAAACATCTTCCACAAAACCTACCAACGCAACAACATTGCCATAGAAGCCAATGCAGATACTCCGGAAAACAAAAAAGCGCCATGGAAACACAATTTGGATCTGAACATTCAGTCCTGTCAATCATTACGAGCGTACATAAGCAGCAATCTGCATCATCTCAGCGGCAATTCGGCAATTGATTGATTGCAATCAGATACACAAATAATCGGATTTGGACTGACAGTTCCAACGAACGAGGCTAATATGTTCTCAGACTTTTGGACCCCAATGTATGTGTTCCTAAACATTTCTTATGTGAAAGAGGCAGCAAATACCATTTTAAATTGGATTACGAAGTATAGATTAATAATAACGATTTCTTTAATATAAATCAAAGTTGAAGTTTCAGGCTGAGAAGTTAAACACTAAAGCCAAGTGAACTCTACAAGACTGAAGCTCATCACTGTCAGACTCACAGGGGCTTGTTTTGTACCACGTCAGAGCGCACAAAACAACACCACCCTCGGTTGAAGCTTCGATCCCAGAATTCATTGTCACACAAACTCATGCACACAAAAACAGAGTTTATTCTTGAGATGTCAATAAGCAACAAGGAGGAAGAGCTTGCGGTCATGTTTGTACAGAGTCACACAGAATAGGGAGAAAGAAGAAAAATAAAAGATAAAATATAGATGAGATTGCTTGGGGAAATGTGCAGAGAAGTTTGATGTTTTTTATTGATTGTTTTAGTTCTGTTTTGCACTCTTTCACTCTCTTGCCATTTCATTACAGCTCTCTCATCTAACAGGGCAGTGTGCACGCTTGAAGACTAGATGTGAAACAGGTTTAAAACAGGTCTGGAAATAGTCTCACAAGTTTACACACTAGAAGAGCATTAGCCATAGCATTAAATTATCCACCGGTTTCACAGAAAGAAAGTGCATATTCAATTAGCTGTTTTAATGGAAAGCAACTTGCATATGACATATCTTAAACGGGTCCTTGATTGTGATTTCACTTTTTTAACTTTAATTATTCTTTAATGTTTCTGTTTTGAGCATAAACACAATCTGTAGAGTTACGACACCTAAATTTCCATGCAAAATGAAATATTTTCTTTTACAGAAATTGCCCTTCAAGGATTACAACAAACGGATGGTAGCGACTACAACGAGCTTCTTCCAGGATTGGCGACATCACAAACCCCAAAATTTACATGATCCCTGCCTCCGAGAACATGTTGGGCTGCATTAGAGAAGAGGAAGAGTTGTTGTAGTAGAGTGTTGTTACCATGCCCTCATTTTACATTGGACTTTATCCACTAACCTTTCAGAAATGTCTAAAAGTTGTAACTTCTTCCTGAGTCTCTCTATCAGTGTCGACTCCGGTTTGAACACTGTAAGGCTGAACACCGTTACTGACAATCCTCATTTTGGCTGCATGAGATTCTCCAGCTTTGTTGTTGTTGAGCTGTTAAAGCTCCGCCCTCTTCTGGAAAGGAGGCCGGGAGCAGCAGCTCATTTACATTTAAAGGAACACACACAAAAACTGCGTGTTTTTCTTCACAACCAAATAGGGGCACATTTGACAAGCTATAATAAATGATCTGTGGAGGATTTTGAGCTGAAACTTCAGACACATTCTTGGGACACCAAAGACTTGTGAAAGGTATGCACACCAGTAATTTTTTTCAATTGCACGTTTATAAAAGCTACTTAAATGTCCTAAATGAACTAAGGCCTAATCCTGGCTTAATTTAAGCCCTGTCTGTGAAACCGGGCCGAAGTGTTTAAGTTAAACCTTTTATCTATTTGGTAATGAGTTTAGAGCTAGATCACAGGATTGTACTGTGCGCATTTTATGTCAGTTTGTTTGTTTGTTGAGGACATTCCATGAATTTTTTGCTACTTCACATAGATGCACTTTTACTTAGGTAGGAGATTTTATCCTTGCAAATGAGGAACGTCACATGCAATTTGTTATAAGTGCCAACAATATTCATAGTTCACAATGCCTAAATTTTACGTTCCATACCTGCTTCCACAGCCAGTAAAATCCACACACCACCCAAACAAGTCAAGGTCTGGTTGAGTCAGTAATACACAGCTGGAGCAGCAGATTCTCTCCATCTCATTCTTCACCTTGGCAAGAACATGCAACGATTGAGTATTTCCAGGGAAAAGATAGTGCGGCCCAATCTAGCGGCTCAGATATGAAACTGAAAGCATTACATATGTTTCAACAGCCTGGTTCTTCTTTACTTAAAGATGAGATAGAGGCCTGCGGTAGTCTGATAAATGAGTGACGGTCTTGCCATATCTTCTACCCCGAGAGAAAATGTTCCTTTGTGAGATCTGCAGCAGTAACTTTCCACTGGAATGACATTCCATTATCGTTTTGAGAAAGTTTTTACATTGTGAACACTGAAGTGATTGTGAACGTTTCATGGAGTGGACATACAAAACAGATTAAAGCTAAACGGTAGGTGAAGACTGTCCTTTTCTTTGTGTGAGGTTCCTTTTCTTTCCCAAATGACTTCAATTGAGCAAATTTATTGCAGCCCAGAAGCTTTTTACAATTTAGCCAGTGGGCTGAAAGAGAGGCGGTTCTTCTTATCTCTGTTCTGTTAATTAGAACCAGCGGGAGGAGCTCGGCTGCCTTTTTATACAACCTTTCTTTCTCATTGTCATTTATGGGCTATGCCTATAATTGAAAGTGTAGAAGAGGTAGACAGGAAAAGAGAGGATTTGGGGAATGAGATCAGGACATGACACAAACCTGCGTCCCCATGAATCGCTCTAATGTGTCCTGAGCAAATAAAGTACAAAAGGCTGTGCATTATTGTTAGGCATGATGCATAGTGGTAATGGCAAAGTGCACGAAAAAGCTGTCTGGAAAACATTCATTACTTTTGTTGAGCAGAAATAGAATATAAAGGGGACATAAATATCAATATTTTCTACATCCTCAGAATTAAATATCACTGCTTGCAAGGGAGCCGTAATGGAGCTTTGGTGAGTTTTCTTACTTTCTAATTACATTATATATTATACGTCTAGAAATCAAGACGATATTGTGTCTGCTGTTTTTTAAATGGCTGGTAAATGTGAAATAATCAGTAAATAAAGTACAAGAAGCCGTTAGGAATGATGCAGACAGTGGTAAAATATTTTTTTTTATATATATATTCATTTGGCAGATGGTGTTATGCAAAGCAATTTATAAGGGGAGCAATTAGAGGTTTCATGTCTTGCACCTGGAGAGAGTGATGTTCATTCACAATCCCCACCTTCAATTCCTGCCACTGTGGGAATCGAACCAGCAACCTTCAAGTAACAAGCCCGACTCCCTCACCATTAGACCACGACTACCCCTTCTTACAATTTCAGCAACAGCATTATGACAAAAAATACCAATGTTAAAAATGATGTGTGTAATTTTGGTCTAAGTTAAAATACTTTGGCTCAACCAATGGTGCAAGTTTGAGGTGGGGCTACATATTTCCAAGCAATGACGGGGAAGAAAATCCTCTGTAAAAAACAGCCATGCAGGAATATAAAGACATTATTCAAGATTTGCATTGGCAGAATTAAATATCAATATCAAACAAAAAGTTCAAGTTTAGGTTTGAGGCCTTAGATTCAATGCTTCATCATTCACTTTGCACTAATCACATATTCTTGATTTTGACAAGTATACTTTGTACTATTCTCCAATTGATTAGACGAATGGATTTCACATAGTAGATGATAAAACAGCCGAAAAACTCTATATCTGGAAACCAGATTAATCAAACAGACTTGGTCAGTAAGAAACCAACCAGAACACCCGAGAAACTACCTAGCAACACCAAAGCAACCACTCAGAACCTCCTAGTAACCACACAGGCATGTGCTTAAAAATATATTGTATTTTCTGCAAAAAGGTCTTGGTTCTTTAATTATTTAAATTATTTACATACTCATTCAGTGTGTATGCCGAATAAAATGTCTTTACTCCTTACTTATACAGTCTTCTAAAGCCATAGAGTTCCAGATCATGCACCTAATAACATGCAGAAATGTCATCTTAACCCAGTTCTGAAATACAACAGAATTACTACAGACACACAGTGAGAGAAACCTACTGTGTGTTAAGAAAACTTTGAATTTTACAGCACAATGTTCTTTTTAGGCCATTTATGGCCCCTGCATTGAAAGAAGAACACAGTAGGGCAGCAGGGCGTACCTTATCATCGGCTCTTTTGTCAGAGCACTTTCTCTTTCTATCTCTTTCATTCTGAATATTCTTATTCACCCTGAGGATTCGAAATGGAGAGAGCTTTTATAAGTTCACCGGCAGATGGATGAAACTTGAGTGGGTTTTCTCAAACTGCTAGATAAAAGTCACAGTATCTGCTCTCGCAGGTTCAGAGGTTTGAACTGTAGAAACTTTACTGGAAGTCTATTTTCTGTGGAAGCCTGTTTTCATCTCAGGGTAAAAAATAAAATAAAATGTAATTGTGAGATAAATTTTAAAATAATTTCATTTGAAAGTCTCATTGTAAAATATAATTTGCTAGTTACTTTAAATACATGTGCAATTCTAAACAAAATAAAATATATGCCTAGTTCTGTCGTGAAACTCTAGATGACGCAGGCTGATGGGTATTCATGATAATATTCTCAGCATTAACCACTGTGTACAGGCGGATTGTTCATGTCACATCTGCAGCCGATGAGCTTGCTACTCGCAACATATAAATGGCTGGTTAGATATCACTATAGTATTCTGCAGCGCACTTTCAGAGTTCCTCTGAAAACCGCCACCTTCCCCAGCTCCACCTGTATAGATTTGCTATGGGTAATTTATATATATATAAAATAACAAATAGCATATATATATATATATATAATATATATATATATATATTTGTGCAGCAGCAGTATGTCTTACATACGAACAACAGCATGTATGCATTGGCAGTTGCAAGTTAATTGCATTGAGATGTTTACATGAAACGAGCAAAACTCTTCACTCCAGTTTATTGCGATTAAAATTGGCATACACCACCAAGTTTAATGCGATTATGGTTACCACAATTAGGAGCTTAATTGCATTCATTTGATCAAAGTATTGTGTTTACATGAGGTAGTTTAATCAGATAAAGTTTAATCGCAATATTGTAAAATTCCCATTATAATCGCATTATGAGGTTGCATGTAAACGCACTCCATTACCATGCTAAAAAGAATTGTCATGATAGAAATGAGGATATATATACAGGGTTGGGGAGTAACGAAATACAAGTAACTTAGTTACGTATTTAAAATACAAAATTTGAGTAACTATTTCATTATAGTAACATTTTAAATGGGTGGTAATCAGATTACAGTTCCATCTGAAAAGTGTTTTAGATTACCAAAGTGATTACTTTGAATTTTAATGTCATTTAAACAGCAATTGGTGATTCTCTGACTCTGACAGTCTGAAAAAGCAGAGTTAAGTTTCATGTTTTCGACTGTTTTCATGTTTTGTGATAGTTGTTTGTGAGTCATTTTATAATTCACTCGTCATTGCAACTTTTTCTCACAATTTGTTTTTTTACCCTCACAATTGTGAGTTTGCATTTCACAATTCTGACTTCTCTCAGAATTGCGAGATTTAAACTCACAATTGCAATAACTTTTTTCCTTGCAATTGTGAATTTAGTATTTGAGTTTATATCTCATAATTCTGTCCTTATAACTCACAATTGCAACTTTATATCACGCAATTCTGAGGGAAAAAGTCTGAATTGTGAGATAAAAACTGGCAATGACCTTTTTTGTGTTTGTTCCACACTTATTAGTGTATTCTAAAGTATTTAGATTAAGTTACTAAACTTGAGTAATGTAACGGAATACATTACAAACTACTTTTTAAAGCATGTATTTTGTAATCTGTAATGAAACCCAGCCCTGTATATATGTTTACTATGAGGCAGAAAAGGGCTTCCATAGTTTTCAGACCACCACCAATAAAGCAACCAAAAAGGCAAAAAACAACAAAAGATGGACTACTCTGATCCTGATGAATATGCAGCTATTATTCTGCTTAATTTTGTCATCCTTTCACAGTATGAATTCATGCTCAAGTAATTTAGTGAGTGTAAACTCTCAACCCCAGCAGTAATTTGTTTACATGATGTGACAAAACCATTTAAACCATCCAAACACAATGACAGAACATCATCAGTGTTTACACACCACAACAACCCTGTGCTTTGACAAAGACAAACGAGCGGCCGTAATGGAGATTTGATGGGCTTTCTTGGTTTCTAATTACATTATATTATTTGCCTTTAAATCAAGACAGACATTGTCACTGCTGTTTTTTAAAATGCTTTTCAAACGTGAAAATCAGGTATGGGATTTTTTTGTTTTTTGTAAGACAAGTCTGTTTGACAAATAAAATGGGTACATCTTCACATTTACATTTATTCATTTGGTAGATGCATTTATCCAAATCAGTGAGCAATGGCACATCATGAGCGATTAGTCATGTAAGAAAGCAGCCTAGTTAAGAGATATAAAAAATGCACAAATTGTTTGAGTGTCGGATAAGTTGGAATGGATAGATAGGGAAAAAACCTAAAACCTAACATTCCTTAAAAGAAATAAAAAGACAGAATGACACCATTACTACAGGAAGAGTACAGAATACGCAATACATTAAATATAGATCAGATCATTTGGTCTCTAAAGAACTGAATGACAAATATTTGAGTTATATTGAGATTTCTTACCGTCACCATCTATGCACACTTGTTTAGATCTCCTTTAAAACACCAGAGAAGAAATATACATGTGTCTCAGGAGAAAAGCTGCAAGAGACTCAAACAAAGCCCTCCATTTGCTTTCAGTCTAGCCTCATTGCTTTTGGAGGAAAAAAACTGAGATTAAAAAGATTAAGATAAATTCACAATTTCTGTTTTATTTGTGTCTCTTAATAAGATTCCTTGCTTACATGAGAAATCGCTTGTTATACCATTTCCCTATGGGCGAACAGATAATAGTCCCCCCAAAATGAAAATTCTGTCATTTACTGTCCTTTCAAAATGATATTTCCTTGTTTACACCTGGTATGAAGATGCATTTTGGTCAATCAGATCACAAGTGGATGACGCTAAATACAGGTGTAAATGGGATCTAAAAAGTTTCGTCCACTTCCAGAGGTAGTCGAAATCGCATTTCGTAGTTTAAACGCTCATGTCATTGAATGTGTTTGAACAGCCACTAAAGAACACCTATGATCCACTTCCTGACCTAATGCGTAAACATTATGGGAAGCGCACTGGCCACAAGGGATTTACACTTTGTCGGCCGAAGTCCCCCATACCAAGTACAATGTTCTCTCATCATTCCTGATTTCTAACACACATCCACAGAATTCCGTCATCTCCGGTTGCGTTTATATGTAAATTGCGTGAGCTTATTTTGTCCATTAAATCGAAAGATCTGAAAAAGCCCATACGTTTACCCACCCATAAACCTTCCCCTTGAACAAATCAGGACAGAAGTGGTTGAAAGGGCTCTTTCTTCAGCGGAATACAAAAAAATGAATCTTTTTGTCCATAACAGTGAAAGTCAATGGAGACTCAGACGTCACCCCCACGGACCGTTGGCTGAATGTCTGATGCGCATGGCACACTTATCTGGAAACACTTCAGGACTTTTGAAGTCGTCACCTGGTTGGTTGAATTATACCGGATGTTCTTTAATGGTGAACGCTAAACACCCTCGTGGGAGAACGCGGTCATGTTTACATGTGCTAGGATCAACTAAATGCTGGATTTTCAAAAGTATGTGAAGTCTGTGGCTCCACTGTTGCAGTAAACTTGCACAACCTTCTTGAATGAATAATTTATAGATGCATGATAACGGTATGTTATTGCAGGGACACTGACTTTATATTTTCACGCCCCTAAACATGGCGCGGAACAAGACGAACTGTGTTACATGCCAGTCAAACCTTGGCCTTGGCCAATGACAGCGGCGATAGAGTCCAGACCTTGTGCCATCAGTCTGAAGGTCTTGCTATGCCAGACTAGTGGCTTTGGACACCACTAGGTATGAAAACAGCACTAATTTATCAGTTGCAATGAATCCAGTCCGATTTCACATTCTGAAAGTAATGTTTGAATGAACCCTCCAATTCACACATTTGTTTGCATGTACATTAGATTCATTCCAAACAACTTTAACGCATTCATAGTGCTCAGTCGCAGCGTTCTGAACCGGAGAAAGCCATCGTGATAATGGTGTGAACTACAGCGAGTAACATTTTTACCATGTTTTTGCATTGAAAACGTACCTAAAAAGAACACAGCAATACAGCAAATATTCTGTAAATGTAGTAAATATTCAGTCTCATCCACTGACCAGTTCGTAAGAATTGAGACATAAATAAACATGTTCGTATGACGTAAAAACATACATCACGGCACTGCACGTGTGCAAGGTACTTCTGAAACGGATTAAGAAAATAGGTGGATTCAAGTGTTTACATGCTTAATTTGTTCCTGATGTGTTCACGTTAAGGCTTTTCAGTCCAACAGAGCCATCATTCTGATTATTATTTTTGCCGGGACACTGAACCTTTAATTGTCACATTTCTGCGGTCTGTTCATGCCATTAATGTTATGGTGGAATGCATTGAGAATCAGACCGTAAAGACACGTCCTTGGTTATTGAATTCATTTCACTGTATATGTCACTCACAATCGCTGTTTAAACTCTCGTTAATATTTGCTGAATATGTGATTCGATTCGTATAAATATTCATGCGGGTCAGATCCATATACTCAACCTTGACCTGCTCACTCTCCCGTCTCTTTGCTTCCCTCACTAACACAGACACACATTGATCTAACCAGCCACGTAAGACTGGATGTTACGCTGTTCTGAGTTTTAAAAAAACACCCATGGAGGTCAGTTAACTCTGAGATGTAACTCAGCATCCACAACACTGTCAAAATGACAGTATTTTCCACAATTTCCTGTGCTGCAGAGGCACCAAATTACATGAATCAGATGAAAATTTTACATTTCAGTTTGTTTTGTCAGCCTGGGGAGTTTGGCCATAATGAAAAATCAAAGAGAAAGATGAAAACAGACCGAGCAATTTTCTTTCGAGCTTGTTTACTTTGCTTGAGAGCAGCGGTTCATAAGATGACTGACTGGCTCCAGCTCCTTCATGCAGAGGTTTGGAGGACACCGAGAGATCGACGCCGGACAGATGACAGAGATTTATTTGTGTCCTCAGGTCTGAGTGAGTTAAGGCCATCATGGCTTTGCAATCAGAGGTTTGATTTGTCCTTCGACAGAGTGTGAACCACCCGCACACTTGCATCACAACAGCAGCACTGCATGAGGATGTGTGGCGACACACACACACACACACACACACATTCACAACACACCCACATAGTGACAAACATACTGACAAGCGCAAACATGCATGCTCAAATTTAGCCCACAGCTGATTTGAACACTGGTCTATATTAAACCATAGATCATCACAATCATACCAGTGTGAGTCTACATTCGCAGTAAACGTCTTTCACTTAATGTCGACTTGAAATCAAAATCAATACCCTTGAACTTTTGTGTTTTATGGTACATGGTTAACCAATAGCTTTTTTGCAATCACATAATACTGATGACGTACGAAATTCAGATGGAGGGCAGAAAATAAAAAGCAGAATGGATGAAATGGAGGAAAGTCTGTACTGGTTTAGACAATATTACAAGAGCGGTATAAACAAAAAACGAAATACTACTTGTATTAACTTTTGACACACAAGCATTATCCGACTCTGCGCCTCCAAACCACAGACGCAGGATAACAAGCCACTTTCTCCTCCATTTCTCAGTCAATTTCTTGCATTTTTTTCCTCCTGATGAACAACAAACTTTTGTATATGATAAAAGCTCCTTGTGGTTTCTCGATTTGGTCAATTAGAGCAACCACAAACGACGCAAAACATAGGCATTTCCAGAACGGATTATATAGGCCTATATATTTTGTAAAGAATAAGTCTCTGTGATATTCTGGTCTGTATATAACTCAGGTCCCTTGTCCCTGAAAGTGTTAGAGATAGTTTCACTCATCTGTCAGGTGAAAATCTTAAAGGGGACCTATTATTTCACAAGTCTCTGGTGTCCTCACAATGTGTCTGTGAAGCTTCAGCTCAAAATTCCCAAAAGATCATTTATTATAGTCAAATATGCCCCAATGTGGGTGTGAGCAAAAACACGCCAGTTTTGTGTGCGTCCCTTTAAATGTAAATGAGCTGCTGCTCCTGGCCCTCTTTCCAGAAAAGCGCGGAGCTTTAACAGATTGCACTTCGGTTGCTCAACAACAGCAAAGCTTGAGAATCTCACGCAGCCAAAATGACGATTCAACTCATGGACTAGCATGTGCCGTCATGTTAATCTTTTGTGCAAATCCAGCGTTGAATTGACCCTCGTTTGTGAAAAATGAGGGCTTCAACAACACTCTACTACAACAACTCTTCCTCTTCACTAAAGCATGCATTTTTTCCTGGGGGTTATGTAAATTTTGGGGTTTGTGATGTCACCAACCCGGGAAGAAGCTTTTTGTAGTCCCTACCAGCGGTTTGTTGTAGTCCTTAAAAAGCAATTTCTGTAAAAGAAAATATCTCCCTTTGCGTTGAACTTTGAGCCTCGTAACTTTGCAGAAACTTAGTGAAATCATAATCAAGAAATCCCTTTCAGTCTGATCCTTTAGTAAAGTAACAGTACTCTTCTCCTCAACAAGACTCAGAAATCATTCGTTTCCAGTTACGAATGTTACACACCAAAGTTAAATACTTATGGTTAATGTGTTGTTCAAATCTCCAGCTCTAAATATGAGCAATAGTAACAGTGATGCATATCTGTGTAAACATCATTAATCATGTTAATGTCCCGGGATGACAATTGGTGGTGGTGGGGGGGGGTGTCTGCTATTGTCAACTAGTAACTCTTGTACTGTAAGCCCCTCCGGCACGTTGAAGGTCTGCATCCTTCCACTGAGCCTCCAGAGCGGTGATTAGCATCCTGACAGAGATAAGGAGCCGACGCTGATGCTCCTGCGGGGCGGACACACATCACACTAAGCTTGAACGACAGCCATGCTACAGTTGGGACCGCCGGTGACCGTTCCACCGCCTCAGCCTCAACACACACACACACACTGTCTCTCATTCTCTCTCGCTTATTACATCTCGTCTTCTTTCTTCAGGCTCTCCCGTCACTTCTGCCTCTGCAATCACACACGCAAATTATAAACTGACAGGGGTGTATTCTCAGAATTTAAAGAGAGATAGAGAGAGAGAGAGAATTTAAAGAGAGAGAGAGAGAGGGGGGGGGGCACACTTTCTCCATTGTTATAATAAATAAATATGAAATAAAAAAAAATTAGAGAAATACTTTAAAAAAACATCAAACTTCAAATGTTAAAAAAATGCAAGGCTGCAGGTCAGGTTTAACTTCAATAGAGTAATTTTAAAGTAGATGCCACATGTTTTTTAATTAAAACCATAAAGTGATTTTATAAAAGCTTTATATACAAATAAATATCTATAAATATATATTATTAAATATATACTTTCATGTGAATAAAAGAATACTTTTAATATGTGCTAAATATAAAGTATACATAAAGTACACTACTGGTCAAAAGCTTTTGAATGGTAATATTTTTTAAATGTTTTTAAAAGAAGTCTCTTCTGCTCATCAAGGCTTCATTTATTTGACCCAAAATACCGCAAATACAGTAATAATATTAAATATTTTTAACAATTTAAAATAAATGTTTTCTGTTTGAACAGCATTTATCTGAAACTGAAAGCTTTTGTACCATTATCACTACCGTTCAAAAGTTTGTGGTCAGTAAGAGGTTTTTTTTATTATTACACAAATTAATATTCAGCAAGGATGCATGAAAATGATCAAAAGTGACAGTATAGACATTTATAATGTTGAAAAAGCTTTCAATTTCAGATAAATGCTTTTCTTTTTAACTTTCTATTCATCAAATAATCCTGAAAAAAAAACAGTTTTCAACATTGATAATAATAATAAACGTTTCTTGAGCAGAAAATCATCATATTATTTCTGAAGGATCATCTAACACTGAAGACTAAAATAATGATGCTGAAAATTCAGCTTTGCCAATACAGAAATAAATTGCATTTTAAAATATATTCAAACAGAAAACATTAAAATGTAGAAATATTTTACAATATAACTATTTTTGTTCTATTTTGGATCAAATTGAGAAAAAGAGTAGTGTACAGTTGTGTTCAAAATTATTCAACCCCCACTGAAATTGATTGTTTTGGCCGGTTTGACATTGATTTTGATCATTCAGTCATCCTGCTTACAATTAAATCAAAGAGGCACGTGTAGGTCAGACAAATATAACATACCATTTATAATGAAATAACCACAAATGTCTTTTCTCTGCTCACATCATTATCAGTTTTATTCAACCCCCAAGTGACATTCAATCTTAATACTTAGTACAACATCCTTTTACAGTTATAACAGCTTTTAAACGTGAAGCATAGCTTGACACAAGTGTCTTGCAGCGAGCTACGGGTATCTTCGCCCATTCATCATGGGCAAAAGCCTCCAGTTCAGTCACGTTCTTAGGCTTGCGCACTGCAACTGCTTTCTTTAAGTCCCACCAGAGGTTCTCAATCGGATTTAAGTCTGGTGACTGCGATGGCCATTTCAAAATGTTCCAGCCTTTAATCTGCAACCATGCTCTAGTGGACTTGGAGGTATGCTTGGGATCATTGTCCTGTTGAAAGGTCCAACGTCTCCCAAGCCTCAGGTTTGTGACGGACTGCATCATATTGTCCTCCAATATCTCCTGGTACTGAAGAGAATTCATGGTACCTTGCACACGCTGAAGCTTCCCAGTACCTGCAGAAGCAAAACAGCCCCAAAGCATGATTGACCCCCCGCCATGCTTCACAGTAGGCAAGGTGTTCTTTTCTTCATAGGCCTTGTTCTTCCTCCTCCAAACATAGCGTTGATCCATGGGCCCAAACAGTTCTAATTTTGTTTCATCAGTCCACAGAACACTATCCCAAAACTTCTGTGGTTTGTCCACATGACTTTTGGCATACTGCAGTCGACTCTTCTTATTCTTTGGAGACAGCAAGGGGGTGCGCCTGGGAGTTCTGGCATGGAGGCCTTCATTACGCAGGGTGCGCCGTATTGTCTGAGCAGAAACTTCAGTACCTACATCTGACAAATCTTTTCTCAGTTCCTCAGCAGTCACACGGGGACTTTTCTCCACTCTACGCTTCAGGTAGCGCACAGCAGTCGAAGTCAGCATCTTCTTTCTGCCACGACCAGGTAGCGTTTCAACAGTGCCCTTTGCCTTGAATTTGCGAATGATGCTTCCTATGGTGTCTCTTGGTATGTTTAACATCTTTGCAATCTTCTTATAGCCATTGCCCTTCCTGTGAAGAGTAATCACCTCTTCTCTTGTCTTCCTGGACCATTCTCTTGACTTCACCATGTTTGTAACCACACCAGTAAATGTCTAGAAGGAGCTGAGTATCACAGTCATTTTAAAGCTGCCTAATTGGTGCTTATTAGGCTTTATTGCTGCTCCCTGACATCCACAGGTGCTTTCAATACCTGATTGAAAACACTTCAATGGACCTCTGTTCTTCAGAGTGGTAGTCTTTAAGGGGTTGAATAATTGTGTCAATGAAGAATTCACAAAAGAAACATTTACTACTGTATTACAAAACCAATTGGTGTCATTTTAGTTGCATATGCTTCTTTAAGAAGTCCTTGTAGGATTTCATTCTGAATTCAATTACAAATGTACTCTAAATTCTCTAAAACCATTTACAGCATTGGGGGGTTGAATAATTTTGAACACAACTGTATATAGTATAAATGTGTATATATAGAATAAAATATAATTATATACATACATATAATACGCTTAAGTTTGATGATTAATAAAATGCAATTTTAACAGAAATGCATTTTTTTCTAAATGTATATGTAATTGCAGATACACTTCATTAAATGGTTTTAAGCATAAGTAAACCAATTAAGTCTCAAAATTCAATAAGGTTTAGAACTAGAGACACATAGCCAGTCTGGATACTAGTTGTTTGGTGTTTTTGTTGTTTACTCCACCAATACCCAATAAAAAATTATTAGCAAACTACTTTTCACTTCGTGGCCCCGCCCCTAACACTATAATAACTGCAGCATATTAGCATCAATGGCTTGTCCACTCTATTGCAAGTTACTGTCAACCTACATTTTGTTAGCTAGCTATGCCTTCGTCACGCAAATGCATATTACTTGATTGCGTTAATGTACAAAACAGCTCGGCCTTCTTATTTAAATTTCCTAAAAATTATGTGTGACGAGCAGGGTGGGCGAGAGCCGTGGGGGAACGGTGACACGAGAGATAATGAGCTTCAGCTGCTCAAAGAGCCCTCGCTGCTGAGGGGGATCGCGGTGCTGGGGAGGTCGGGCAGCGCGGGAGAGAAGACCGCGAGTTGCTGCCCGAGGCGGTGGTGCTGGAGCGAGTGAGAAACCGGTGAGACGGAGAGCTCGCTGCCGTGCTCCTGGGACGAGGTGGGGTGGCTGCCGTCCAGGAGGGAGCGGAGGAGTCGCCGCCGTTCGCCATGGGTCGGAGCCTGCAGCCTGCAGCCTGCCGCCATGATGGGGAGAAGCAGGGAACGGCGGACTTGCAGCCGGCTGCCCTCAGCCGGAGGAGCCATCACCGGCCGCCAGGGGGGCGGAGGAGGATCGGGCCATCCACCGAGCGTCCAGTACCATCACATGGCACTGCGAGGAAGAGCCTCTCGGCTGGCTGAGGACCGAGCGGCAGTGTGTCTGGGAACCGGACCAAGATTTTTTTTTCTCTCCTCTCTCCCCTCTATCGTCTTTGTCGTTCCTTGTGCTTCCGTCTCCTTTTCTCTCGTCTCGTCTGTCCTTACCCCCAGGTGCTGCAGCTGCCGAGACTGGCCCCCGGGGGGAGTAAGCGCAGTCTCGTGGGTACCCCCCGGCCTGCGAGGGGAGATGTGACGAGCAGGGCGGGCGAGAGCCGTGAGGGAACGGCGCGAGGCCGGTGACGCGAGAGATAATGAGCGTCAGCTGCGCGCTACACCGGTCTCGTATCTCTCACGGAGGAGCTCCGGAAGCATAAAACGAGGAGCGACGACAGTGAAGGACCAGAGAGGACCAGGCCTGGACTTTATGTTGTGTTTTATTTTGTTTGTGTGGGCGGCAGTCGCCGTGAGGAACTGCCGCCCTTTTACTTTTGTTTTATCGCTTGTTTGTTTATTTATTAAAATTATATTGAATGCTCGCCGGTTCCTGCCTTCTTCCTTCCATTTAACCTCGTTACATTATGATATGAAGAAAAGGTGGATTCATTTTGTGAAGAGCCATCTTGATGGAGAGCTGACAATCACCAGTAACACTCTGCAATGATAAATTAACAGAATAGTTTTACAAAGTTTCATCAGAGACAACTGGGATTCACTGATAATCCGCTGTTATTGATGAATAGTGCTGAACCGTCTATCTCCCGCCACGGCCTTCATTTTCTCGTCCCGCCGACAACTGATGAAAAGGAGCTAGACTGGCCATCTCCTATCCCGGCCTTCATCCTCCCGTCTCACGGCGCCAACATCTGGTGCCACGATCGGCAGTATGTGCCCACCATTGAGTGTAAGTTGCCTTGTGTGCTTATGTTATAATTAGTAGGTAGTCAACAACAACTCTACTAAATTTTGCAACCCTCTAAAGTAATTCGTTTGTTTATATGCATCAGTATGTTTGACTCGTTAGACATGAGAGACGGAATCTTTCTTGCGAGTGGGCTTAGTTTCAGCGCTGACATCGGACATGACCCCAGGGTTTCAGAGCAGAGAATTCTTTTTTACTTATTTTTTCAAGATTTTGAACTTATTTCATTTACTTGACGGTTTTTTAATCATTCAAATTTGTCCTGGTGGCTAATTACACATTTTTTCCTGCGGTGTGACAAACTTAAACACATATTTTAATATTGCATTACATGGACTTTAAATATTGGGAATGTGTCTCCTGGAGTGTCTTTATATTAAGCTGGAGAAGGACAAAGTATTTATAATTACACCCATCACATTTAAACAACTGTCAAAGTATTTGGCAGCTTCACAGAGTGGACATTTCATCTTCATCAAGCATCTTCTAAAATTTGAGGAGAGACACAGTGAGAGACAAATACACACACACACTCAATCACACACTCACTCACTCTGACACACACACACACTCACTCTGACACGCTCACTCTGACACACACACACACTCAATCACACACTCACTGACACACACACACACTCACTCTGACACACACTCACTCACTCTGACACACACTCTCTCACTCTGACACATGCACACACACTCACTCTGACACACACACACACACTCACTCTGACACACACTCTCTCACTCTGACACATGCACACACACTCACTCTGACACACACACACTCACTCTGACACACACACACACTCACTCTGACACACACTCACTCACTCTGACACACACACACACTCAATCACACACTCACTGACACACACACACACACACACTCACTCTGACACACACTCACTCACTCTGACACACACTCACTCACTCTGACACAAGCACACACACTCACTCTGACACACACACTCACACACTCTGACACACACACACTCACTCTGACACATGCACACACACTCACTCACTCTGACACACACACACTCACTCACTCTGATACACACACACTCACTCACTCTGACACACACGCACACACACACTCACTCTGACACATGCACACACTCACTCTGACACATGCACACACACTCACTCACTCTGACACACACACACTCACTTACTCTGACACACACTCACTCACTCTGACACACACACACACTAACTAACTCTGATGCACACACTCACTCTGACACATGCACACACACTCAGTCGGACACACACTCTCTCACTCTGACACACGCACACACACACTCACTCTGACGCACACACTCACTCTGACACATGCACACACACTCACTCTGACACACACACTCACTCACTCTGACATACACACTCACTCACTCTGACACGCGCACACACACTCACTCGGACACACACTCACTGACACACACACTCACCTCTGACACACACGCACACAAACTCACTCTGACACACGCACACAAACTCACGCTGACACACACACTCACTCTGACACATGCACACACACTCACTCTGACACACACACACTCACTCTGACACACGCACACACTCACTCACTCTGACACACACACACTCAATAACTCTGATGCACACACTCACTCTGACACATGCACACACACTCACTCGGACACACACTCACTCACTCTGACACACGCACACACACACTCACTCTGACGCACACACTCACTCTGACACATGCACACAACACTCATTCTGACACACACACTCACTCACTCTGACACACGCACACACACTCACTCGGACACACACTCACTGACACACACACTCACTCGACACACACGCACACAAACTCACTCTGACACACGCACTCACTCTGACACACGCACTCACACTCACTCTGACACACGCACTCACTCTGACACACGCACTCACACTCACTCTGACACACGCACTCACTCTGACACGGACTCACTTTGACACACACGCACACAAACTCACTCTGACACACGCACTCACTCTGACACGCACTCACACTCACTCTGACACACACGCACACACACTCACTCTGACACGCACTCACTCTGACATGGACTCACTCTGACACACGCACTCACTCTGACACACGCACTCTGACACACACTCACTGTGACACACGCACTCAGACACACGCACTCACTCTGACACACACTCACTCCGACACACGCACTCACTCCGACACACACACTCACTCTGACACACGCACTCACTCTGACACACGCACACAAACTCACTTTGACACACGCACTCACTCTGACACACGCACACAAACTCACTCTGACACACGCACTCACTCTGACACGCACTCACTCTGACACGCACACAAACTCACGCTGACACACGCACTCACTCTGACACACACTCACTCTGACACGCACACAAACTCACGCTGACACACGCACTCACTCTGACACACACTCACTCTGACACACGCACACAAACTCACTCTGACACACACTCTGACACATGCACACTCACTCACTCTGACACACGCACACAAACTCACTCTGACACACACTCACTCTGACACACACTCTGAAACACACTCACTCTGACACACGTACACTCACTCACTCTGACACACACTCCGACACACGCACACTCACTCACTCTGACACGCACACTCACTCTAACACAAGCACACTCACACACACTCCCTCACTCACTCTGACACACACACTCATTCATTCTGACACACACACACACTCACTCAGACACACTCACTCACTCTGACACACACATATTCACTCACATGCTCACACACACTCACTCTCTCACACACACACACTCACTCATTCTGACACACACACATGCTCACACACTCACTCACTCTGACACACACTCACTCACTCATTCTGACACACACACTCACTCTGAGACACACACTCACTCATTCTGACACACACACACACACACTCACTCATTCTGACACACACACTCACTCACTCATTCTGACACACACACTCACTCACTCATTCTGACACACACACACTCACTCACTCATTCTGACACACACACACTCACTCACTCATTCTGACACACACACACTCACTCACACGCACACACTCACTCACACGCAAACACACACACACTCACTCATTCTGACACACACACACTCACTCATTCACTCATTCTGACACACACTCACTCATTCTGACACACACACACACACTCACTCATTCACTCATTCTGACACGCACACACTCACTCGCACGCACACACACACACTCACTCTGCAACACACACACACTCACTCACACACACCTCATTATCTACGACATGCAGTGGTAGGATTAGCTCTTGAAGTTCCATTACCTCGCTTAAGTCTACCAAAGTGAGATTTTTCTTCCTCCTAGACGGTCCTTTTCCTTATCAGCATGTTTTCACACTTCTCTACCTGTCCACGCAGCTATGCCTTATCTCAGCTTAAATGTGCACACGCTCAAACCCCGCTAAAACATGCTTAAATGTTTCAAACAGTTTCAAGCAGGACCATACAAATTCAATAAAAGACAGTTTAAAAGAAACACCATTAATCACCTACCAATCAGTCACAAATCCATCAAACCAGCCATTTGGCCAGACCACAATCCCATCAGCTCAGTCAGAGATTGCACTGCATTCTGATTGACACCTTGTAAAAGTGAACTCGCAGTTACTGCAGTGTGAAAGCATTAGACTGCAGTGGATTAGCGCTTGTCCGAACAACTTAAGAATGACAAACCTGAGGCAGCCAATAAGAATGAACTAATCAGCAACCACTTAATTCAACTCTGATTTACATTGGCTAATGAGAAAGCTTTGATCTGGTTGGCTTTTTTACGATTGGACACAAGTGGTGCGTGGGATTGCCTAGTGTGTACTATCCTCTCTATTCAGTACGTCAGGCCCGAGGCTCTTGCTGTCCTAGTTATGACACACATTTACATGAACTGCAATGAATTACAGCATCAAAGTGGCTACATATTGAAGAGGAGCGAACGGGAGAAAGAGTGCGTGTGTGGGTAGTTAGGTGAGAGAGAAAAAAAGCATGTGATTGTGAGACACGCTAAAGGAACGACATTGGATTGCAGATTGCGGATTGCAGATGAACATGAAAGAAAAGGAAAGGCTGGGTAGGAAAAGAAAGACGGATCAGAGTTTCTCGACCTGGGGGTCATCAAGTATACTTGATTTTAAGGGAACTCGTTAGCCTGCATCAAGTAATCTTCTGTTTTCTAGTTGCATTCCAAAAAAACTTTCATTAATGCAAAAGAAAAAAATGGCAGGGTCAATACCTGTAAAAAAGAAATGGCTTTGAAAAAAAAATCTTGGAAATTGATCAAATTAAAACTATTCAAAAAACTGGAATGATTCCTCTTGGGGACCCTTTCTACAATTCTTCAATAAAGCCTGAAAATAATTGGATAGTTTAATAAACAAACTGTGCACAGATGCAAAGTAATTCAAATTTATCTTCAAGTATGTTTCGATTTAATTTGGACGCAGTGACCAGAAAAAGAAACGTACCCAAGTCACACCTATTCTACAAAGGAAAATAAATAAAAAATAAAAATAAAATGCATTCTTGCATGCACACATGAAATTAAGCGCATGTTTCTTTTTTTGGTGGTTGGGAGGCTGAGGTTGAGTTGCGAAACATGTCCCTCTATCTCTTGGGAAAAGGTTGGGAATACTCAGATACATGAAAAGGAAATTAGAGTGCAGCGCAGACAGCTGCTCTGTCACTTACTGAAGAAAATGTACTCAGTATAGCTGCTCCAGATCTTGTCGTCTCTGTACTGGTTAACGAACGCAGCTGTTCCAGTTGAGTTGCAGGCCACCATCTGGAACCCAGCCTCGCTCAACCTGTCGAACGCTTGCTCCAGGTAGGTGAATTTCAGGTAGAAGCGTGAGGTGTATTTCTCTGGTGGACGGTCAGGATCCCGACTTTCATTTAGAGTGTCCCCGAAAACCTCCTTTGCCAGAGCGATACGCCCGCAGACCATGATCCGTGCCACTCGCCGAAACTTAGCATCAGCTTGGTTGTCCCTCACCAGTGTGTAGGACCCCCGATAACCAATTGTAATGAACCCTGACCTCTTGTCCAGGGCGGAAGAGGAAGTCGCGTAGTTGGTGGCGCTGTTTCCAGTTCGAGTCACCAACTCGCTACTCTGTGAACTTTCCTCAATGTCACTCTGGCAGCCTTCGTCGTTGAGCGAGCCTTGCTTGGCAACACGTGGGCCCAGAAGTCTCAGAAGTTCGCCCAACTGGAAGTGCTCGGCCTCGCGCTGAAGACGCTCGCGCTCCGGGAAGTGTTCGGGTAGCACGAGCTGGCGATCCCGTAGGAAGTCCAGCACATATCGGAACAAGAAGCCATCGCGATCGATGAAGAAGCGCCCTCGGCTGTCGCGGGGCAACTCGTGCGGGTTGCATCTTGTGAACATGGTGTGAAGGGTGGTGTCAGGTACGCTGACCAAAGTGGAGCGCTTGGTGACATACACCTGTCCGCCCACATTGAGTTCCACGACCTCCGGGTACGGACTTGACACCTCGCTGATAGGGAGTATAGTCTCCTTCATGGCCATGATCCAAACACACCAAAGCGACAAGGTAAACACAAGACAAATGAAGAGAGGCGACTCTGGAAAGATCTCAAAAAGAAGCAGGGAACGAATCCATAGAGGTCCAGGAGAGATGGAAGTCAGTCAAGGCTTCACTGCCAAACAGCTGTTCAAGTTTGACAGAGGACTACATCGCTGCTGGAGAATGAGAGAGGGATAGAGAGAAGAAGAGGGAGATTAAGAAAAAGGGAAGAGGAGAAGAGAAGGGGATGGAGTGCTATCAAGTTTCCTCAGCTGCTGTCCCTCCGTTGATGAAGAGAGCAGCGGAGTATGAGATGGAGACACTGGGGGAGAGAGAGAGAAAGAGAGAGAGAGAGAGAGAGAGAGGAGGTGGGAAAGAGGAGGAACGCCAAACAGAGACCCACATCATTTGTCCAAGGTCTAAGGGAAGCCACAGTGACATCATCTACAGAATGAGAGAGGGAGTGGAGGTGTAACCACACGGCCCTGCCTTTTAAAGAGACAGCGGCACAATAATTTACACATTAAAAGAGCAAGAAGCCGAAAATTAACTAACATCAAAGGATATGCTCAATGCTATGTAATAAACCCACAGAAAAAAATAATGAGAAATGCCATTTTGGTTTGCTCTTCAGTTATGTGCATATGTGTGCTGTTGTGTAGAATAACGGTCTGTCTAAATGACTATCTAGTGTAATTGAGTTGGACTCCAGTGTCTGCATGTTGTGGCACACTGAATAATGAACAGGCACACAATGTGATTGTCTCATGGGAATAAACACAGATTAGCTGTAATTCTCACATCATCTCTGCCAAACCATTAAAACGGAGGGAGAAAGAGAGAGCCAGAGAGAGAAGCACTACATTAATAACCCAGAAGACTATATCGCCACCTAGGGGCCATTTGTAAGTACAATCAGTCAGGTTTATACAAGTGAAAAAGGCAATCAGTAAAACAATATTCATTCTGATTTGTATTTTTTTGAATGAACAATAGATTGCAAATCAGAGTGAGATTTGTAAATTTTTTTAAAGAGGTTTCTTAAATATTTTGTGGAACAATCTTGATACAAATGCATATATATATATATATATATATATTATATATATATATATATATATATATATATTTTTTTTTTGGCCAAATGCATCTACACCGTCATCCCAATGTGTCTATTGTAATCGGATAGAGATCTGATTGCACTTTTCCCCACAAAATGCAAATGTGCATTTATTAAATGAGAGGTTCTGTTAACTGACAAATTTCCATCATTTTCAAAATTTGTAAAAAAAAAATAAAAAATAAAAACAGGATGGCTAATTCAACATGCTTTCTCTCATATCTTGCTCTAAGAAATTAATAGGGATTGGAAGTGGAGAAAATGATTTAAAAAAATTGAATATGGTATACGAAGTTGTAAAGGAAGTCAAAATCCCAAATGCATTTTCAGTGATCCAATCACAATGCATTATGGGTACAATTACAGCTGGCTCGTAATGTGGGTAATCCCATGTGTAAAGGGCCGCAAAGTCATCTTCTTATTTCTGTCACACAAATAATCTAAAAAGTCATCTTTCTTCACTAATGCATGCTACTATCTCCCATTACTCTTGAAACTTGAAGTTTCAGAGGATAAGACTTATTTTTATTGGTTGGTTAGAGACCCAGATTCGAAACTTGTAAGACAATTTGGATAAAAAGTAACATTTTGAACCACAATATGGTCATTAAAGGGTTTCAACTCAAAAATTTAGTTCAGTACCAAAGAATTAAAAGATTGCCAGTCAGAAGATTCTAAAGCAACTTCATGAAAAGGATCAAAACCTGTCCAGCTATGAGGTGATACTTTCTTGAAGGACAGCAGCACACATGGCTTTCAGAAGATGTGGATGACGATAATGTCTGTGCCTTACTATTTATCACTGTCAGTCTGGGAACACTGTCCCTCCTGAGGAACAATAGGCTTCCTCAAGGGACAAACTGAAAAGCAGGGCTATTGTTTCTTGGTGCTAATCACCCAGCTGAGAGCTGACAATGAGTAATTACTGTGATACCGAGGACTGAAGTCTCTGCGGTGTCTAAATAATATCTGCAGTTGATGAATGGACCAATTGATCTGCAGTCATATTCAGCAATTGTATGTGATTCCCATGTACTTCTAACAGTGTATGGTGAGAGATTCACCTATGCACAGACAAAAACCCACAATCAAACACAGCAGAGGATGGTAATTGCTGCATGGTGGCGTAAATTGTAATGCTGTAGCTTGCCTCTATCTGTGTAATTGTGTAGTAAGCTGCAAATCACAGATCTTTCAAAAAATAAAAAACACTGGATGATATGGTAGATTTTACACATTTATCCCTTTTATCTCCCTTTTTTCTTTCTTCGAAAAATGCTCAGTATTTTGTTTGCCAAGGCAAGCATCATTATGGCTTTTCACGATGACAATTCAGTATATGCTAGCAATCAAGCTTGGCAGGCGATAAAATCCCATAGATTTGGTCGATCGGATAATAAGCGGGAGACGCTAAATCAACCTTCTACACCAGGGGTGTCAAACTCAATTTCTGGAGGGCTGCAGCCCTGCTGAGATTAGCTCCAACCCTGCTCCAAACACACATTCCTGTAGTTTTCAAAAAGGCCTGAAGGGCTTTATTAGCTGAATTAGGTGTGTTTAATTAGGGTTGAAGTTAATCTCTGCAGGGCTGTGGCCCTCCAGAAACAGACTTTGACAGCTGTAACTGTCATTGTAGTAAGCTGAACTTAATATGATTGAGTTGAGCTGCAGCAAACTTCTAAGTCACAGCATACTCTGCATCAGACTGTATAAATAACTGTTGAAATTCAGTGTTATTTTTTGTGTTTTTAGTCAAGATTAATATAGGGAGACATGAGTTAGTGTTTAATGTTATGTTATGTTGGGATTTACACAGGGTTCTGTTATGTTAGTTTTGTAGGGTTGCCATTGTAATGAAGAGTAGAGGCTGTAGTTAGGCTGAGGATGGGCTGCAAAATAAAAGACTTTTTAGACCACATACACTGTATGTTGTTTGATTATATACATGCAAGTATATAATAACAGTCTCTTTGAAAGTTATAATAGAATGTATTATTTGCCATCTAACATTTAACAAAAATCTGAATGTGATGTTTATGTAAATGAACTATGTAATTATGATGAACTGTGGAAACGAAGGGATGCTGGTGGCTTCCAAGACTCTTGGCCCCGCCACACTTGTCAAAAAAATATTAAGTTCTACTAATCTAAAAAAAAATAGTTTGTTTACTTAAATGTTTTGAGGTAATAAGTTTCATTAAGTTACTTGACTTTAATAGTATCTGAAATTTATATTTACTTTATCTTGTATGTATGTAGAATTTTTTCATTTGCATTGTTCTTGCATTCCATGAAAAAGTCTGGTGAGTAAAATAAAAACTAGCCAATGGAGGCTCAAACATCAGTGTGCCCGTAGACGGTTGTAATTACAGGTGTAAATGGGGTCTAAATAGTTTTGAGCTTGTCCACTTTCGAGTACTTCCAAAGGTGGTCGGAAATGCATTCGACCGGATTGCTTTCATAGTGTAGACACTTTCATTTGTTTGAAAGCGTTCAAACAGCCACAGCAGACTGCCAACTCTCCACCTACTGACCTAATGAGTTAACATTATGGGATTTAAACTTTGTTGGCTGAAGAACCGAGTTTAGTTTGAAGATGAAAAATGTACCAAGCACAATGTTCTCTCACCATTCCTGATTTCTAACACACACTCACAGCATTCGGCGTGGTCTAGCGGCTGTCAGAGCAGAAATGAAAGCTGCTGCTCTCTGTATGTTTATCCGTCGTCTCCAGGTGCGTTCATATGTAAATTGCATGAGCTTATTACATCCATTAGATAAAAAGATCTGAAAAAGCCCATACATTCAACTGTATTAGGACAGTGGTCGAAAGAGGACAAAAGAGACGAATTAAAACACCAGGTGTAAGCGGGTATGTGTCTCCCTTGTCTACTTGTGATTCGAATCCAAAATGCATCTTAATACCAGGTGTAAACAGGGCACAATAGAAACAGCAGGATGGGCCTTTTTGACTTGGTTCAGTAAGTAATCATGCAAACCATGCAAGCACCAACAAAACAACACATTAGAAAACTCAGAACACCTCAGCAACTTCATAGCCTCACCGTGGCAACATTTTTCTTCAGAAAATGTCTCTCCTCGTGTGACCTCACCTCTTCACCCTCTAGTTAGGTGATTCTGTGTCGCTCCATGACGCTGTCCATCCTTTTTGTTTAATTCCGACTCAATCAAGCCATCACACTCCACGGCTACACTTCCCTCCATGATTACATTCAGATAGACACCAGGCAGTCCTGCACACGGAGCTGTTCATCAGCCACTTAAGACAGCATGCATGGCTGATTTTATGGAGGATGGCACAGAAGTGACATTGACCTTCCCTCTAAAATAATCGCTCATGAGGTAAAGCACCTGTTAAGTATTCAGCACAGTACATGTGAATGACACACTCAATGTCATATTCAGTGTGCAGAGCTTTATCAACCAGAGGAAGAACACCACCACTGCACATTTATATGTATATAGATATGCTTGAAAAATTACATTTTACTGATCTGTCTTCTTTAAAAAAATGTGTTTTCCATACTGACAGTGAAATATAATGTTCTAAATCACAATTTTATGACAGCACAACATATTTAATATGATAGCTACTACAAATGCATACAGAATTTTAACAATTCTCATCAATCAAATGGAACCAAACACAAACATATGAAGTCACTCACAGTTAGACATGGTTACACAATACTTAGTGTCTATCTAAGTGCTGTAGAGTCTATTACACAATAATAGTATAATAAAACTAAAGATTGACTTTTTATTTATAGGCGCCTTTCAAGGTACTCAAGGACACTGTACAGCAAAAACAAAATTGTAGGCAAACTTTGATGTTGGCTTGAGAAAGCTGTATGAAAGTTTGAAAGTTTCAAAAGCTTTAAATTTAGTTAAGTGGAAAGTGAAAGAAAGAAGGAACGTCATTGTTTGCATAAATTAACATGTTTTAGCACTGTTACGGGACGGGAGTGTTCAGGAAGGCACAAAGACGAGGACTGAACATAGAAGTCTCTTTTAATGCGAAAACCAGGAATACAGGGACACCGGAACACAGCAAACACATCCACAAACGAACGAGAACGGCCCAGGAGTGAGGGAAACACAGGGTATATAAGCAGATACAACTGATAATGACGAACAGCTGACGATAATGAACTACTAATGAGACAATGATGATCTGAAACTCAAAACAACGACCATGTGACGAATGACAGGACTAAAACTCAAAACAAGGAACACGTGACTGAAGACAGGACCGGGGAAACAGATACACAGAACATGAAACTCTAACAAGCACATTGCTAGCCTGAATCAGCATGTTTTAGCAGGTTGCTAACCTGAGTTAGCATGTTGCTAACATTATTTAACTTTTTGTTTACATGAAACGGCATGTTGATAGCATGTCGCTACCATTATTTTTTTAACATGAAGCAGCTTGTTGCTAGCAAGTTTTAGCACGTTGTTAGCATTAATTAGCATGTTGCTAGCATGATTTAACATGTTTCTGTTGCTAACATGAATTAGCATGTTAGCATGTTTAACACATTGCTAGCATGAATTAACATGTTGCTAGCATGATTTAACACGTTACTAACATGTTTTAACATGTTTGCATGATTTAATGTTGCTAGCAGTTTTTTTGCATGTTGTCAACATGAATTAGCATGTTGCTAGCATGATTTAACATGTTTTATGTTGCTAACATGAATTAGCATGTTGTTAGCATGTTTAACACATTGCTAGCATGAATTAACATGTTGCTAGCATGATTTAACACGTTACTAACATGTTTCAACATGTTTGCATGATTTAATGTTGCTAGCAGTTTTTTTTGCATGTTGTCAACATGAATTAGCATGTTGCTAGCATGATTCAATATGTTGCAAGCATATTTGTTATGTGTATAACTGCCCTGGACTCTGTTTGTTAAGTTCCACTTGTGCTCTTTGTTTTGTTTTTTTTTCCCGCTACAAGTTTATCTTCATCTTCATTAGCTGTGTCTCGTCAATTACCTCATTACTCCCTGTGTTTGCTCCTACATATATTCCCTGTGTTTTCCCTCAGTCCTCGTCTGTTCTCGTGTAAAGTCGTGTGTTATGTACTGTTACCCGGATTGTTATTAAAAGACTTTGTTCTCCCAGAAACGATCGTCTTGTGCTTCCCTGGGACCATGCCATATAACATTTTTAGGATGCTGATACTATTTAAAATGTAGTCTTAGAAGAACAATAAGAAGAAGAAGCTTAAATGGTAGATCAGTATGTTGGCTTTGTCATAAATAAATACAGCAACACCCTTAACATTCAACAATATAATGGATTTTGCTGCACTAACACTATTACATAAGAACTGAACAATGACATCTGCAGAACTGCTTTACAGATGAAATGAACTAATTTAATAATTGATGATCTTTACAATGGAACTGAATCAACACGGAACTGACTTCAGCTCAACAATGATCCTACTGTCTTTTAGAGCTGAATCATTGTCCTGTTATCCCTGTAAAGCTGCTTTGAAACAATCTGTATTGTATAAAGCGCTATATAAATAAAGGTGACTTAACCACCCAAAACACACTAGCAACCGCATAGAAATGCCCAGGCAATACACTACTCTTTATTTCTTCCTTTCTTTTCAGAAAATTTAAAAATCTAGTTTATCCTTGCAGTTCTGCTTCATAAAAAAATTATTTTTTATGAAGAAGCTTAAACAAATTGTTACAATCACTTTCAGTAATGATAATAAAAAAAAAACACCCAAGAGAAAGAGAGAAAAATCTCTGTGCTTTGAGAGAGGTGAGTATACAAAAATGAACAGTGACTGACAGCAGCAAATGACAGCACTTTGCCACAGCCTTGCTTTTCCCTCAGCGGTGTGAGGGGAATGAAGACAAGCCAATCACAGAGGCCCGCTGCATGCCGCTGGCCTCCCAGCACCCACCCGTTTGCAGTTAAATTACGGGTTGGGGTGAGACGACTTCCTGTGGTGCTACACCGCTGTGTCTGTAGACAAGCAGTCAACACCTCACGGTGAGATGAATGAAGAGGAGAAGTGTCGTCAGCATGACTTGTCAAGCTGTTTTAAGAGGTTGGAAGCAGCATGGGATTACACTTTTGAAAAAGGGCAGGTACTTCAATGTGTCGATCATATTAAACTGCCTCAATGCATCATTCAAGAAAGGACAA
This sequence comes from Opsariichthys bidens, assembly GCA_037194245.1. Classification (NCBI taxonomy): domain Eukaryota; kingdom Metazoa; phylum Chordata; class Actinopteri; order Cypriniformes; family Xenocyprididae; genus Opsariichthys; species Opsariichthys bidens. Next base: position 7,191,342 of record CM074308.1, on the reverse strand, counting down.
AAATGAATAGTGCAGCCTAGAATTAATTTTCACCAATACCATGGTACTGTCTGACAAGGGTTGGAGTATATAAATAATCATATAGAAGGCAAATATTCAGTAGCATTATATATTTATTTATACATAAAAACCAGTGGTGTGCCATGGTGTTGTATTTGTTTTTATATTTCAAATGTAAATGTGCAGTGGTGGCCAAAAGTTTTGAGAATTACATAAATATTAGTTTTCACAAAGTTTGCTGCTAAACTGTATTTGTTTCAGTTGTTTCTGTGATGTACTGAAATATAATTACAAGCACTTCATACGTTTCAAAGGCTTTTATCGACAATTACATGACATTTATGCAGTATTTGCAGTGTTGGCCGTTCTTTTTCAGGACCTCTGCAATTCGACTGGGCATGCTCTCAATCAACCTCTGGGCCAAATCCTGACTAATAGCAACCCGTTCTTTCATAATCACTTCTTGGAGTTTGTCAGAATTAGTGGCTTTTTGTTTGTCCACCCGCCTCTTGAGGATTGACCACAAGTTCTCAATGGGATTAAGATCTGGGGAGTTTCCAGGCCATGGACCCAAAATTTCAACGTTCTGGTCCCCGAGCCACTTAGTTATCACCTTTGCCTTATGGCACGGTGCTCCATCGTGCTGGAAAATGCATTGTTCTTCACCAAACTGTTGTTGGATTGTTGGAAGAAGTTGCTGTCGGAGGGTGTTTGGTACCATTCTTTATTCATGGCTGTGTTTTTGGGCAGAATTGTGAGTGAGCCCACTCCCTTGGATGAGAAGCAACCCCACACATGAATGGTCTCAGGAGGCTTTACTGTTGGCATGACACAGGACTGATGGTAGCGCTCACCTTTTCTTCTCCTGACAAGCCTTTTTCCAGATGCCCCAAACAATCGGAAAGAATATGACTTTGCCCCAGTCCTCAGCAGTCCATTCATGATACCTTCTGCAGAAGATCAATCTGTCCCTGATGGTTTTTTTGGAGAGAAGTGGCTTCTTTGCTGCCCTTCTTGACACCAGGCCATCTTCCAAAAGTCTTGGCCTCACTGTGCGTGCAGATGCGCTCACACCTGCCTGCTGCCATTCCTGAGCAAGCTCTGCACTGGTGGCACTCCTATCCCGCAGCTGAATCCTCTTTAGGAGACGATCCTGGCACTTGCTGGACTTTCTTGGACGCCCTGAAGCCTTCTTTACAAGAACTGAACCTCTTTCCTTGAAGGTGCTGATGATCCTATAAATTGTTGATTTAGGTGCAATCTTAGTAGCCACAATATCCTTGCCTGTGAAGCCATTTTTATGCAACGCAATGATGGCTGCACGCGTTTCTTTGCAGGTCACCATGGTTAACAATGGAAGAACAATGATTTCAAGCATCACCCTCCTTTTAACATGTCAAGTCTGCCATTCTAACCCAATCAGCCTGACATAATGATCTCCAGCCTTGTGCTCGTCAACATTCTCACCTGAGTTAACATGATGATGACTGAAATGATCTCAGCAGGTCCTTTAATGACAGCAATGAAATGCAGTGGAAAGGTATTTTGGGATTAAGTTCATTTTCATGGCAAAGAAGGACTATGCAATTCATCTGATCACTCTTCATAACATTCTGCAGTATATGCAAATTGCTATTATAAAAACTTAAGCAGCAACTTTTACAATTTCCAACATTTATGTAATTCTCAAAACTTTTGGCCACGACTGTATGCCCCTCTTACACTTAATTTTCTTGAATAAATAAACATTACATACAAAATGGCGACCTAACACAATTCTACTTTATATTTTTACACTTTCTATTTATTAAAACCAAGTATAAATGTTATTATTTCAGTGTAGTGTTTATTCCAAAATAACTAAAGGCAGTAACAATTTAAATAGTATTATTTGTGAACTAATGTTCAGATTTTCTTTGTAATAGTCAACAAGTTTTCAGCTAATTTCACCACACTGATGTTTTCATGACATTCACATTTGATTTTGACGTGACATAAAGCCACTAAGTGGCATATCTAAGTGGCTGAGTTTTTGACTTTTTAATTAGTCTTCCCACTAACGCCATCATTCTAGAACTTGCACGAAAACAAGAGTTGGGATTTAAACCAATCCAATCATAGCGCAATGCAGGCATTGCCTCCTCTCGCGTGACTTGGCCATCAAATAAAATCGGCCATCACTAGATATTATTATTATTATTATTATTATTATTTGGCGCACAAAAAGTATTCTCGTGGTTTTATAATATTAAGGTTGAACCACTGTACTCACATGAGCTGTTTATGTTAAATATGTTTTAGTATCTTTCTAGTCATTGAAAGTGTTTATTATCTTGCTAGCAAAAGAGACTCACTGAATCATCGGATTTCATCAAAAATATCTTAATTTGTGTTCTGAAGATGAACTAATGTCTTACGGATGTAGAACGACATGAGGGTGAGGAATTAATGACAGAATTTACATTTTTTGGGTGTTCTTGGTACAATGTTACCAAAACACTGTGGTTGTGGATGAGTTAAACTGATTCGCGAAACATGTTGACCTATTCATTGAAAGGAACCGACTCAAAAGAGTGATTCATTCACGAATGGTCATCATAATTCTAAATGGCTCTGTCTGGAAAATGTGATTGACAACGCTGTAACGCCTACTGATTAATAGTTTTTATATAGTTGAAAACTTGCAAAGCCACCTCGCTATTGAGAATATCATAAAAACATACAAAGCAACTGTGTGTGTCTTCAAAAAAATTGGACAACTTCAAAATTCAGATGGATGGTTTTACGATCTCTTTATGAACTTTTTGAAGCGCCAAAGTGGTTGTTGCGTCATCTCTTAGATTCCATTGAAAAGATCCTTATTTGTGTTCGGAATATGAACGAAAGTCTTACAGGTTTTAAACAACATGAAGGTGAGTAAAATGATGAGAATTATTATTATTATTATTTTTTTTTACTAATTTCTAGCCACTATGTACTAGTGCCCAAAAGATGGCGCTGTTTCTTAGATGTCAGCTGACTTGAGTTGGAGGTGAGGATTGTTGACTTCTACACAGAAGAGGTGTCTAATTTTCAAGTCTAGAATATGCTGTTGGCCTTAAAGTGTTTTATGCTTATGCATGAATAATTATGCACAGAATGCATATGAAATAGAATATCATTAAAAGGAGAGAGTGGAGAAAATGCTTGGTCATCCCTCTTCCTGTTGCTTGCACACATCCATCCTTTTTCAGATTTAAAAACAAAAAAAACATCTGCCAGAAATGGAGAGGACATGACACGACATTTCCATTCACTGACTCTGAGAGAGACCTCTACACAAGACCTGCCTCCTCTTAAGAAACCTGTGAAACGGGCAGATACACAGCAGTCCCAGCTCAACCTCTGCATCCCGCCAGCTCTCTCTCTCTTTCTGCAGACAGCAACAGCGTTCTGTGATTTCCCCTGACGGTCTAAACTTCCACTGACTGATCAAACTGTGATAAGATTTGATCTGGGCTCACAACCACTTGGCTTATCAGAAAACCTGTGCAAGTTTATTTCTCCTGGATTCAAGTAAGTGCAGCATGGACTCTATAAGATTATTTATTTAAATGCATTTTATTTAGATTTATTTGTTTCATATATGTTTGGTGGACACTATAAAAAAAAAATAGAGGTATTGGCATCTATTCTATGAAGAAGTTTTAATATCCATGGAACCATTACACAACAGTTTCTTTATAATGGAAAAAGATTCTTCAGATTATTAAAATGTTCTTCACACATAAGATTAAATACTATTTATGAATAGTGTTCTAGAGTTAAGATGATGAGGAATATTTTGCTGTAGTATTAGTGTATGTAGATGTCATTTGTGTAAATCCAACAAGCATAGTGACAGATGCACTGTCATTTCTGTATTGCACATTTTAATTTTAGAAGCATGCAGTCTTGGTTAAGTTACTCTTAAAAAAAGTAAATTAATTAATTTCTACTCTAAAAAAAATGGCTGTGTTAAAAACAACCCAATTGGCAAACCAATACTTGGGTTACAAATTTTAACCCAGTTGGCTGGGTTGCACAATTTAACTATCAGCTCATTTTGACTAAAAGGTGGGCTAATCTTACCTCATAAAAGGTTATTATTTATTCTTAACAGGAGATGATTCTTCTATATGGCCGCGTCGCGTCTCTTTCGCGCGTCTTCAGTTCAAGCGGACAGGGAACGTGAAATAACGCTGGCGGAGCAAACTGTAAACTTACTAAAAAGGCTTTAACTACGGCTGATTTTTGCCTGTATAGTAATTATACGGTAAATACAAGTTAATACTAACCTTAAAATTATTTATTACCTCAAGACAGGATACAAAATTGCCGCCTAAATTTATTATATCTTTGGACTTGAGAGGCGTTTCTAAGATGGCCGCCAAGTGAAATGACTTGCCTGAAGGGACTTTGATAAAAGACACTTTTGTTTTTTCAGAAATAGTAAAATTTACAATCAATATCTAATACATATTTCCTAAAAAAAAAAAAAAAAAAAAAACTAAACAGCTTCATACAATATATTGCCAGTTGTTTGTGTCCAATTCAAGGTAATATCATGGTACTTTTTAAGTTGCTGTAGAAACTGTAAGTTAGTTCAGAGTCATTCGCAAGCTTCACAGGGGAGTTGAATTAAAGACCTTCTTCATCACTCACAGTAGATATGATGTATTTGGTCGTTTAACATCAATTGATTGTAGTCAACTGAAATCCACTTCGTTTGTTTTCTGTGTTCTTGTTACTAATTTATCGAAACCCCGCTTTCAAACGATTCATTTTATGGATGATTCAAAGTGATTCGAAAAACGCGTTGACCTATTCATTGAAAAGAACCGACTCAAAAGAGTGATTCATTCACGAAGGAGTATCGTGATTCAATGGCACTTTCGAGTAACAATGCTGATTAATCAATAAAATAGTCTTTAAAAATGGCAACTCCTCGCTATTGACAATTTTTATATCATATAATCGTGTCTCTTAGTAAAAGTTGAACTGAACTCAGGACATTTTCAAAATTACTGTTTAATAAACCTATCCAGTTTTAAATTTCAAGTTACTATGACCCAGCAGGCTGGGTATGTTTTGAGAAGGTGCATCATTTTTACTGACTACCCAACACTTACACAAAATATCCCAACAAAATGACCCATCAGGCAAATCCTGGGAGTCTGTGTAAAAAATAACCAGCCAATTTTAGAATGTAGATACTAATTACATGTAAACAGTATAATTAGATTACAGTATTATTACTCTCTCTTACAAGTTCTGCATTACTTATTACTTTCTATATCAGTGCTTGACCAGTTGAACAATACAAGGATAGACATAAAACTGCTCTTTTAATTCTTTCAAATAAATAATATAAAACTGCATAAATTATTCTTGATCTGACCAAAGTATTTAAAGGGAGAAGGTTAGGCTATATTAAGAACATGCATTTTATAATTAGGCATTTAATTCTGATGTTAAATTGTTTTATATAGTTCTATATTCTTTGTAGTATTTCATGTAATTTCATAAGTAATTACATTACAGAAAAATGAAGAGTAATAATTAAAAAAATAATTATATTACAGTAATTACTTAATCAATTCACCCAACATTGTTTATAAGTATATAATAATAACAATATAACTTTAAAAATGAGTGATATTTGGTGAGTTCTCAACCTGATATAGTTTGACAGTAATGATATTTTAAATTTTATTCATGTATTTTTAAATAAACATTGTTAAATAGCATTGTAGCCCTGCTCTGTTTTACGGAAACAGAAAACTAAGTGAGTTTACCTTTATTTTAGGACCATTTCAAGCTCATTTTAAATCCTTAATGTGTGTATATATATATATATATTATATATTTCTCTTATTCTCTTCATCTCTCACATATTCAAGCCATGCTGAGAGGTGGATTGTGGGATACAGTGATTGCCGTGGTGCTATGGGCCGTCTGGTTGCCCTCCTGTCTCGGCCAGACCCCCTCACCATCTCAGGAAGGAAAACTGAAGTTTCGTCTGGCTGGATACCCCCGCAAACACAACGAAGGGAGAGTGGAAGTGTTTTACAACGGAGAGTGGGGAACTATCTGTGATGATGACTTCACCTTGGCCAACGCTCATGTTCTATGTCGCCATCTAGGGTTCGTGGAGGCACTAAGCTGGTCACACAGCGCCAAGTATGGAGTGGGCAATGGTGATTTAAAAATGAATCTTATTGGCATTTTTATTGTAGTTTGTTGAGTTTGTGCCATTTCGTTATTTTCCCATATATCTGAAAATCAGTTTCCGAATCTCCTGTTGTAAGCTTGCCTGGCTGGTAAAGATCCATGTCCCTTCAGGTAAAATCTGGCTGGATAATGTGATGTGTGAAGGATCGGAAAACAGCATTGAGAAATGCGTGTCCCGTGGCTGGGGGAACAGTGACTGCACGCACCAGGAGGATGCAGGGGTGGTCTGTAAAGACGAGAGACTCCCTGGCTTTGCAGAATCCAACATCATTGAGGTAAAAGATCACTTTCATCAAATGTCATGCCACTGATTCTGGCAAACAGAGGAGAAAAAAAAAAAAAACTGATGCCATTCCATCAGATTATTTTTCAAACGAATCGTCACACATGAATGATTGATCAAACTGTGTGGCATGTGTGGTTGCTACTTTTCAAAGCAATCTTGTGACCTGGAGCAATAAGCAACTTTCAGTCATGTCTGCTTTTATCTCTTCACTTTTTCCTTCTTCGTTTTTCATCTTCTCTCAACCCCCTTTCCCCCATGTTCTCTCGCTCTGTTCCTCGTCACTCTGCTTCGACTCAAAGTATTTGCTCAGTTGTATATTAGTCTCTGATGATCTGCCTGTGTGCTGGAACCACACCAGAGAAAGAAAGACAGATGTAGAGAAACGAGAGCTCGGAGAATTTGCGACTGAAAAGCTGGAGAAAAGAGAGAGTTGAGGACGTGCAGAAGTGCCGTTGCTCATGCCAAGTTTCTCCGTGTTCTTGTCCGGAAGGCAGAAGGAACACAGAGAGCACGAGTGAGTGTCAGACGAACCTCTGGAAACCTTTGCTGTTTGTGCCATATGCACAATCAGATGTGTCTGAGTGTACTGGAATGTTGCAAATGACTGATCTCACATCCAAATTTACATGTTTTCCAAAACACAGATTGACAAGAAGATTGTTCTTCCCAAAGAACACAGAACTTCCCTAAGTAATTATAATGTGCTCATTTTTTGTTTTGTAAATGCATGTTTGTTCTTAAAACTGAATGTGATTTTCTGTTTGTTTTGAAGACAGACTTATGGCATAACAACAGATGTTGGGTTTTTGAGTTTTATAAGGACTCTTCATAGATATAATGCTTTTTATGCTGTAGAAACTTTACATTGTATCCTAACCCTCACTATTAAAACATTTTGCATTTTTACATTTAAAAAAAAATGTAATCTCATAAGATTTAGAAGCTGTTCCCCTCATGGGGCCAACAAAAGTTTCCCCACATGTGGTTGTGTATGCGTTGTTCTAATAATCCAGATGAACTCTCATTCTTGCGTGTTTTGTGAACACATTTGTCAGTTATTTTTTATTCACTTTAAATGGAATTTATAACAAAAGTTTGTGAGGAACGTGTTATTTTAATCCAGCCAATCTGCATCAGCGGAAACCTATTTAAGCCACCGCTTACCTTAGCATTGCAACAGTTTTCCGGCATCCCTCCACCACCCCAACTCCACCTGCTCTTCTGGCTTTCTCTAACCCAGTCAGGGAAATCCTTGGGGTTACTTTATATTTCGGGAAAAGTCTCGAGCTCAACCCTCCATCAAGGGCAGCAAGCCAAATATGTCTTTATCCTATCCAATTCAAAGATTACATGTGAACTTGTTAACAGTATTAATTTATTTTTCTACTTGTACCAAAAAAAGATCTAACAAGTCTAACAATCTGTCTAACAAGAGGTCAAAACAGAAACAAATAAAAGTAGAATCCAGGGCTTTTACAGTAATCTTTTTGGAAACTCCTGGTTTGCTGCTACGTAGCCTTGCAGTTGAGCCTTAGATTGAGAAGCAAGCTCCAAATTCAGATTTCGGTTGATTGTCTCATGGCAAGGTGCTCAGCAGACTCTGTGGACTGTGCTGGCCAGACATTTTGAAGTGCTTGTGTAAATGGTGGAGAGAGTTTGTGTTCTAGCCAATGCACAATGACGTGTGGTTTGGCCGCTTACGACGGTGATCCGAAACCATGACTCGTGACCAGCATGAGCTGAACAGACAAGCTCGTTTTCTAAAAACTCATGGAACATTGCATGAAATTTAATTTGGAGATTGTAGCGTACTATTTAAACAAATATAAGGCTTATATCTATCAGAAAGACGCACTGGACTTCATCTCACCTTCTTAACCACAGACATGCACATACTTGAAAAAGCACATAATAAAACTGGTCTTGATCCTATATCACATTTACCCATTCTGATGTAGAGTTGCATTTGTTGTAGATGCAGGTGGATGAAAACCGTATGGAGAAGATTCGTCTGCGTCCGCTCTCAGGTGCCCATGCCGGCCGTATGCCTGTGACAGAGGGAGTGGTAGAGGTGAAGTTTAAGGAAGGATGGGGTCACATCTGCAACTCTGGCTGGACCACCAAGAACTCTCGTGTGGTGTGTGGCATGATGGGATTCCCTTCGCAAAGAACTACGGCCAAGAAGCCAAGCAGGTAATGGGCAAGGATACAAGGATCTTCTTTTTGTTTGTGGTGCTTGGTGACTGTCTGTCTACAACCCTGCATAGCACTATGGAAGGCGCTGAATGTATGGAAATACATATGTTGACGGAGCAAATGCCAGTCACTCCAGAAAAATGTGATTATGCGATCACTTGATTTCATGCATAATCAGCCAAAGTCCGCATATTAGGGGGTTGTATTTTTTTAAATACGCCACACTTTGGCCGCATAAAATGACGATTTCAGCAAGTAAAATATGCGGGGCTTGCATGATTTCATAATTTCATGATTTCCTGGATTTTCGTTGCAAAAAAGTCACATATCTTAGCAGAAAGGTGAAAAACGTTGCGTTTACGTCACACAAGTAAAGCGCCATTATTTTCCCCCTATTGCCATGGAAACCTCATGAAGTGACGGAATTACAGAACGTGAAAATCATCTGAAAACCCCACAGTGAAACCAGGGTGAAACCGTGATGAAGCACGCAAATCACTCTCATTTGCCAATAAAAATAAGCGCAAGCAGAGCACACGAAGCAGTTTCCCGGTGCGTTACATGACAGTGGAGGCAAGTTATTTTGCACTCCGTGCAACTGCGTGTCGGACCACAGTCGACGCTGTATATTAGTAGTATGTAAAATAATTTACGTTGCAGTAAGAAGCACATTGGAAGTGCATTGGAAGCACTTAATTTAACAGAAGATGTCAGTTTTGTATAACTACCTCTGTAAAACAGACATTTTTTTATATTTTATTCATTTTTACAGAAGTTGTTGAATATTCCTTTTGTAAAGCTACAGAACTTGTTTGACTCAATGTTTTGTAAGTTTGAGCCATGTGTTAATGAAGGTCTGAAATAAAACACAATGAGAACTTAAATATTCTGTGATTTAGTAGCTTGCTCATCATAGGAAGTAATCAGAAATGACTCTTTCCATGAAGGTAGTCGTCTAGTGAGAACAGGGTGTTGGCGAATCACCTTTTTTTCCTCTTTTGCATCAAACAGTTTTTGCAAGTTCTCGCAATTTCATCGCATAAAACTGCAAAAATATCCAGCATATTCCATCGCATTTTTTAAGAAAACGTGCCACACAATCAAGGATTTTTGCCCGCAACAATCACAAAAAAAACCCCCGTTTTTCTGGAGGGACTGGAATGCAACATTTTCTTGGTTCTGGCACCCACAGAACATATATGTACATGTTTTAATATTTAGACCACTTCTATTATTGATTGCTTTCAGGATGTGGAGAGTTTCAAGCAGTATAACAAAAAGTGTTTATAAAACAAATTGCCTACCCTACCTTTAAGGTGTTCAATATGATTAGCACAAAATTGTTGTTTTTTGTGAATAAACAGCAATTGTCTAACAAATGACGAACTTACCTGAAATTATATTGAGATTATATTTCATCTGTGACATCTTACAAACAGTTGTCGCAAACTGCACTTTGAATGCCACTGAATTAGAAAACAAAAAATCTCCAATGCTTTTCACCAAGCTTAAGATGTTTTTGAAAAACTGTCTCATTAATGTAGTTTCTTATGCTCAAAAAGCATTAAAAAAAGCATACTTTTCAGGCTGGATATATCAATGCGCATGTAGCGCGCACCTCTGAACAAGACTGCAGTGACGTGATGACTAATGATCGATTAGGACTTTTATTTAGAAGGCGTAACTAAAGTAAAGTAAAGTCAAATGAGTGCACCTCGTTTGTATATCTGAAGTCTTTGGGCTGCATCCGAAAACCTCGGCAGCTGACTTGTTGCCTCTCTGCTTTATCAGGCAATGACTTGTAAGGCAGTGTTTGTGCATGAAGGCACCTCACGAAACTGATTTCACACTTCTGAGGCAGGTATCAGTTTAATGATATACAGCAAAATAGCGCAAGCTTTGGTGAGAACTAAACAAATATTTAATTTCTCACTAGAAATGACATCAAAATTAGAAAATGTTGGTCAAAAACTACACCAGCAAACACAACTTTCTGGTGCCATCTTAATTTTTTTAGTTCAACTGTCACAGAATGGAAACACAAGATCGTGGGATATCAAAGGCAGTGAAGGATACATCTATGCTGCCTTCAAAAATCAATCAGATGAAGGTATCTCATGAGACAGGAAGTGAAGCTAACAATCCGAAGGCAGCATTTTCCAGTTTTCGGACGCGGCCTTCTTTTGGTGATTTTTAGTGGCCGTATAATGTCAGTTCTCTTCAAGCTCACACAGATGTTCTTTATCACATTAATGAACATTATCAACTAATGTTTGACAACTTCTTTATATTAAATACCACTTATATTTTAGTGCACTTACATTTTATCATACTTATACTGCTATATATTTTGTTATATAAGGTAGTGGTCCAAGTAGTTTCTGAGGCAGTTTCAGGCATTTTATAGCTGTAAACAAAATAAATATGTATTTTACAACAGTTGAATCCACTTTGCGATCAAAACAGCTTTTTAAAAGCCAACTGGTCAGTTTCAAATTCCTCGAAGCTGACTGTCTAATTTGCGGCTGACTGCCTTGCTCTCAAAATTATCATTTGTCTGTCTGATCTGACTATTTTGGATTCTTATGGAAAGTTATTGTGCATTTTTATATATGTTATTCGAAACCTATTTTTAGTATTTATGTTTCAGCCAGAGCATCTAGACATTTAAAAGATTGAATGCTCATCATTTCAAATTCATTTGGATGTCTTGTCTTTTTTTAAAGCAAAGCCACATAGATGGTTTCCCTTATTCCCTCAACATGAAGAGCTTATGTACGCCATTAAATAGGTTACTGCATGTGTTCAGACGATCTTAAGAAGATGGAAACTGTCTCTATTTCATGATCCTCAGCCAATGAATCATTATAGATCATCATATACTTCCCATGCTGCGGCCAAAAAGACTTTTGCAAGAATGCACTTATGCAAGTCAGGATATGTTGTTATGAAACCTGGCAGCGTATGTGAGTGCGTACGCACAAATCTTGATGGATATAAGAGCTGTCAGAGAATGATCCATTATTACAGACCCCGGTGTTTCGTGAGGTCACATGGGTGATGTTCTTCTGGCGGTCTGTGCAGCAGTTTCTATGCATTGTCGCATGAAGTAATGACGAATGTTTACAAAGTCCTGCAAAGTCAAATCAATCCCATATGTGGCCACTGGGTTGCCGGCCAATGTGTTTTTTAACTGTGTGAGGGATGTGGAAGTTTTATCATTGTGCCAGTGAAAAATGTACCATACAGGTCTGTGAGGCCCTGTTGGGAATGCTGAGCTGCGGTGTTCGTTGTCTCTCTGATTCGTTCTGATTTAATATCATAGCAATGGGTAAATGTTATGATCTTTTGATGTGATCCTATAAAAAATAAATCAATATAACAAAAAGTTTTAAAAGTTACAAATACAAAATGATTGAAATGGTCAATTAAATCAGAGAAGTCTGGCTTTATGTTCACAGAAACCAAACATGAATTCATTTTTTAACAGTGACAGAGTGCAAGAAAAGAAGTAGCAAAACATTTAATATTTGACTGTGTTATGATAGAAATGTTAAACGACCGAGAGTAATATCCTGTCGTGCAAACAACTTTGAATTGACCCTTTGATTCAATTTTTGAAATTCAAGTTCACCAACGTTAACCTACTTACTCCCCTGACTGCATTGTCGGAAAAAATGGTGGATTCGGGGTTATGATTGGTTAGATCGCTTGTCAATCAAACTGCTGGCAAAGGGTCAATTGAGAATATAGGATGAATTATTTACATGATTCATGTAATTCATAATTGAAGACGAAACATTTTGCTGTTTCTCATCATATTCTATAAACGCTTCTTCCCGCCAGTGTTACGTGTATTTATGGTCAGTCGTGGCCTAGTGGTGAGGGAGTTGGGCTTGTAATCTGAAGGTTGCTGGTTCGATTCCCACGCCGGCAGGAATTGATGGTGGGGATTGTGAATAAACAGCACTCTCTCCACCTTCGATACCATGACTAAAGTGCCCTTGAGCAAGACACCTAACCCCTAATTGCTCCCCTTGTAAGTCGCTTTGGATAAAAGTGTCTGCTAAATGATGTAAAATGTAAACGGTCTAGACTCTGTTTTCATCTGTTTGTTTTCAGTTTTCCCTCCACTCGTTAGTTTCCTAGGTCACCGTCATTATTGTTTCAGTCATGTCAGCTGTGTGTCATCAATTACCCTTGTTTGATCCCTTTATAAGTCCTGTGTTTCTTCTGTCCCGTTGTTAATGTTTAGTGTGTCTTGTATGGATTATTTACCGTACTCCTCATTAAACCCTGTTCTTGCGATTCCTCGTCTATATTCTCATTTGTGACCTACAAGTCCGTAACAGAAAAAAAAAAAAGTAATTGCGACGTTTTATCTCACAACTCAGACTTTTTTTCTCACAATTTTGAATTTATATTACTTTCAATTGCATGTAATAAAGTCAGAATTGCATGACATAAACTCGCAATTCTGAGAAAAAAGTCGCAATTATCTTTCGCATTTATTTAGTGCGGAAACAAGCTTCCATGATATTCAAGTGTTTTCGACCTATGCACAGTTCACTTTTATTGCCTATTTTATAAAATAAAAATATGAATGGTTTAAATTCATTAAAAAAAATTGCATTGGAACCCCACAGAGCACCCTAGAAACTGCATAGAAACTTGCTAAATACGTTTTCAACACCTTAGAAACCCCACACAGTTTTTGATGTTAAGGTTCAGTGTGCTTTGTTTGGTATGGCTTCTCTCCTCCATCTGCGTTGGAACAGTCGTCCACATCTGAACACAGACATTTACTTCGATTCACAGCAGATGGTGAAATGTAAGCAGTGTGTGACTGGACAAAAAAACAAGCCAGCATCTGAGAATTCACGTGTGCATTGTGAGACTACAGCTTTCATTTCAACAAATCCACTCTCTCTGTGTGTATTAAACTGAATGAGTGATTCATACCTCCTTAGACATGAGCTCAAGTCCTTAGCATGCTGAAGTTAAGCTCCAAAAACACTCTCCCACTGGCCGTTCATCAGTCTGACTGATGAAAAATCTTCTCTTGACAGAAGGCCATTTTATTTACACTTAATGGCGTTTAATATTAAAGTCTACAAGCTGACTAAACACAAGTAATCTTCCATGGATGAAAAGGCTGACATTTATCTTTTCCTCTTCTTTTAAATGATCATGGGCTCTGACATAATTTACTGAAAGGAAATGTGTAAAATACTGTACTTCTCTTCGTCTTTGTAATTATGACATTCATATCAGGCTTGTGCCAGAAGTGCTTGGCTAGATACGCCTCAGAAATAGCTCACTCTGCATATTTAGAAGACTGAAAGATATCCTAACCTTTCTCAGAAGTCTGTGCTTCCCAGAAAGTGAATAAAAAGGCCTGTTTTTATAACTAAAAAAAAAAAAAAAAAAGATTTGAACACTAAAGCCACACCTAAAAATATCTGAATGTCAGAATCGTTGTGAAAAAATATACTCTTTTTTTTATGCTTGGCGTATTAAATTATTTGTTTGCATATGCTATAAGCCACTTTTTTATATAAGTTAGCATATCTTATCTTATTCTCCAGTATTTAATTGCATATAATAACTATATAACTTTGTTATATAACTTTGCGCTGGAAAATATATAAAACTCACACATGAGGAAAGTATCTTCTCTCTCCGGGCTGTTAAAACCTCAGAGACTCAGCCTCATTCCTCCACTCACTACAGTAATATTACTCCATACCAGACCTCTCATGGTCATGTCATCACTGCGTGAACGTCTGGAACGTGTCATAAATCTGGTGAACCACTGTAAAATCTTGCCTTTTATAAAGCAAATTCTAAATGGGTGAATCTCTTGAAAACTGTAAATAACATCTTGCCATCAGTGATATTTCACCCCAAAGTTAGGAGAAAGAAATGTGATTTTGCAAGAAAATTGTGTATATATATATATATATATATATATATTATATATATATATATATATATATATATATACACATATATAAACAAACTTGTGCATTGGGAGTGTTGACTGTTTTACGAAACTAAACATTCAAAACTTAAGCCCAATCCTCCTATACTAAATTTTCCATGTTCCATTCCCTTTCACGCACAGTTGACTGCACAAGCCTTTCCAAAGTATTGTTTGTCCATGAGCCCAGAAAGACACATTCAATGCATGCACACTACAGGGAGTGCAGAATTATTAGGCAAATTAGTATTTTGACCACATCATCATCGTTATGCATGTTGTCTTACTCCAAGCTGTATAGGCTGGAAAGCCTACTACCAATTAAGCATATTAGGTGATGTGCATCTCTGTAATGAGAAGGGGTGTGGTCTAATGACATCAACACCCTATATCAGGTGTGCATAATTATTAGGCAACTTCCTTTCCTTTGGCAAAATGGGTCAAAAGAAGGACTTGACAGGCTCAGAAAAGTCAAAAATAGTGAGATATATTGCAGAGGGATGCAGAAGTCTTAAAATAGCCAAGCTTCTGAAGCGTGATCATCGAACAATCACGCGTTTCATTCAAAATAGTCAACAGGGTCGCAAGAAGCGTGTGGAAAAACCAAGGCGCAAAATAACTGCCCGTGAACTGATAAAAGTCAAGCGTGCAGCTGCCAAGATGCCACTTGCCACCAGTTTGGCCATATTTCAGAGCTGCAACATCACTGGAGTGCCCAAAAGCACAAGGTGTGCAATACTCGGTAAGAAAGGCAGAAAGTTGACCACCACTGAACAAGACACACAAGCTGAAACGTCAAGACTGGGCCAAGAAATATCTCAAGACTGATTTTTCTAAGGTTTTATGGACTGATGAAATGAGAGTGAGTCTTGATGGGCCAGATGGATTGGCCCGTGGCTGGATTGGTAAAGGGCAGAGAGCTCCAGTCCGACTCAGACGCCAGCAAGGTGGAGGTGGAGTACTGGTTTGGGCTGGTATCATCAAAGATGAGCTTGTGGGGCCTTTTCGGGTTGAGGATGGAGTCAAGCTCAACTCCCAGTCCTACTGCCAGTTTCTGGAAGACACCTTCTTCAAGCAGTGGTACAGGAAGAAGTCTACATCCTTCAAGAAAAACACGATTTTCATGCAGGACAATGCTCCATCACACGCGTCCAAGTACTCCACAGCGTGGCTGGCAAGAAAGGGTATAAAAGAAGAAAATCTAATGATATGGCCTCCTTGTTCACCTGATCTGAACCCCATTGAGAACCTGTGGTCCATCATCAAATGTGCGATTTACAAGGAGGGAAAACAGTACACCTCTCTGAACAGTGTCTGGGAGGCTGTGGTTGCTGCTGCACGCAATGTTGATGGTGAACAGATCAAAACACTGACAGAATCCATGGATGGCAGGCTTTTGAGTGTCCTTGCAAAGAAAGGTGGCTATATTGGTCACTGATTTGTTTTTGTTTGGTTTTTGAATGTCAGAAATGTATATTTGTGAATGTTGAGATGTTATATTGGTTTCACTGGTAAAAATAAATAATTGAAATGGGTATAAATTTGTTTTTTGTTAAGGTGCCTAATAATTATGCACAGTAATAGTCACCTGCACACACAGATATCCCCCTAAAATAGCTAAAACTAAAAACTAAAAACTAAAACTTCCAAAAATATTCAGCTTTGATATTAATGAGTTTTTTGTGTTCACAACCATGTTTGTTGTTCAATAATAAAATTAATCCTCAAAAATACAACTTGCCTAATAATTCTGCACTCCCTGTATCTAGTGGACTTTGTTTTCAAGCCCTCAAGTCAGTCACATATGCACTGTTCTTCTTCTGATCTTTTTCCTGTTGTGGCGGTTAACAAACAGCGTCGCATTACCGCACGCGCCCCCTTCTGGATTTAAGTGTGACTGACTGTATATGTCGTCTGATTGCATGCACCGAACAGTGATGTCCGTACCGTATGGTTTGGGAAGGATAGTGATGGGCAATTAATGTAAACAGCAATACATGATTCTCCAACAAGTTTCACATTCATGACAAGTTTCATACTCACAAAAATTGCATGTTATTTTTATATAGTACTGTCCTGAAAAAGCTATTTCATAAAACAGATGTTTACACCCTCCACAAATTGACTGAATTTATAAAAAAAAATTGCCCAGTTCAAAATGTACACACCCTTGAATCTTTACTGTGCTGTCATGATCTGGATGATGTGTGTTACATACTTAATAGTATTCCAAAGTATTCTAAAGTATTTAGATTAAGTAAACTTGAGTAATGTAACAACATATGTTACAAATTACTTTTTAAAGCATGCATTTTGTAATCTGTAGTGAAATACATTTCAAAAATGCAACCTACCTAGCCCTGTGTATGTGTATATATATATATATATATATATATATATATATATATATATATATATATATATATATATATATATAAATAAATGGTGAATTGAACAAGACCTCCAGTGGAAAAGCAAGGTCCGCAGGCACTGTTTGCTCACACTGGTCTGGACACTATTTCTCAGCAAGCCGATAGAATGTGAGAAATCTGTCATGCTTTCCATTCGGATTTTCTTTTCTGAGCACAGCAAGGTTCAAAATTCAAAGACATATTCTAGTGTATTATAGCCCTACTGTATGTGATACATAATTGTTGTTACACATACATCAGTCATTATTCTTTGTGCAGAATATTATTGAATTTTCTTGCTATTGTTTTGGGATTCAATGTATGCTTTTATTCATTTGATCATTTCTGTTTCTGTTTAGTCATACGAATGTGTACAGGATCCACTCAGTGGCCTGCACAGGAAATGAGGCTCATCTTTCAGCATGTACAATGGAGTTCATTAAAGTAAACTCTACCGCCCCCTGTCCCGATGGAGGAGCGGCTGTAGTCAACTGTGTGCCCGGGCCACTGTTCACACAGGGCAGAGCTCGTAAAGTCAAGCTCAATCCGATGGTGATTAGATAAAGCTTAATTATTTTAAATTAATTCATTTTCAATGGACTAATTCAATATCTGGATTTCTGAAGGTAATATCAACAGTATTAAAATAACACCTGTATTATGGCTTCCGATGATCTTGCTTGTTCTCATTCTCCAGTCTCAGGTGCGTCTGAAGGGCGGTGCAAAGGCAGGTGAGGGCCGTGTGGAGGTCCTGAAGGGGAGTGAGTGGGGTACGGTGTGTGACGACCGCTGGAACCTGCAGTCCGCCAGCGTGGTTTGTAGAGAGCTAGGCTTCGGCACCGCTAAAGAAGCTCTGACGGGGGCACGAATGGGCCAAGGTGAGCAATGACAGACAATCAGACGGACAGACAGACAGACAGACCATTCAAAGCCTGTTATGATATCTCCACAGGCATGGGTCCCATCTACATGAATGAGGTTCAGTGTCATGGTGATGAGAAGAGCCTGTGGGACTGTCCTCATAAGAATATCACTGCTGAAGACTGCAAACACATGGAGGACGCCGCCGTCATCTGCAACATTCCCAACATGGGCTTTGAGAAATTGGTCAGACAAGACACATAATGATTCTACTGTTCTAGCAAGTAAACTATGAAGTCTTTAAAGAAAAAAAAAATGCCTCAAATCTACCATTTTAACATTTAATAAACTTAACCTGAATTGACTCTGATGTATCAGACTGCAAAGTCCACAGACAGAAAATCTTTGAGGCCCTCATCAAAGTGTCTTAATTTACGACTTACGCTTATTTTTGTATTGTGTTAACATTTGTCTAAGCTCAGCTATGAAAAATAACAATGCTGTTCAGGGCTGATCCAAACTAAAATCTGTAAAATTACTTAAAATGAGCATGCATTCATTCAAACATGTGATGCAATGCATGGTAGAAACAAGTTCTCACTGCCTTAAAGCAGCAAAGTCAAGGTTCTTAAGTCATCATTCTCATGCTTGCTTTGTAACCCGTCGCAGATCCGCCTGACCGGGGGTCGAACGAGGTTGGAGGGGAGGGTGGAGCTGCTGCTCCCTACAGGCAATGAGATGAGGGACTGGGGTTTGATCTGTGGGGACGGATGGACATCTCGGGAGGCCATGGTAGTGTGCAGACAGCTGGGGTTGGGACATGCCAGCAGTGGCCTGAGAGTAAGACAACATGTCTATAACATACAACATATCCACAGACATGGAGTAGATGAGTAGTTCAAGTGAAGATAGCATGGAGGTTAGGGGGTTGCACAAAAATGGTGTTACCACAAGGTGTTTACATGTACAACAAACTCTAACAGCCTTAGTACAAAAAAACCCTCCAATGCAAGAAAACTAACGTAAATGCATTTACCAAAATGGTGGTGCAGAATTAAAAATGTAATATAAATATAATGCAATGTTTGTCGGAGGTCTACGGAGCCGATAAAAAGGACACGGTGAAAGAAAAAAATTGTAAATGTTTTGCGTTCCCCCAAGAAACTCTGCGTTTGCTCGCAAAATCATTGTGTTCCCCAGAGAACCTTTGCGTTCGCTTGCAAAAAGTTTGTGTTCCACAGAGAAAATTTGAGTCCATTTGCAAAAGTGTGCATTCTCCAGAGAAACTATATTCCCTACACAAAAGTTTTGTTAGGGAATGCAAAGGTTTGGCGAGCAAAAGTAAATTTTATTGGGTGGAACGCAAAGGTTTTTGCAAGCAATCACAAAGTTTCTTGGGGGAACACAAAGGTTTTGCTAGGGAACGCAAAATTTCTCGGGGAAATGCAAAAGTTTCTTAAAACAGGAGACCCAGACAAAATCAGCACATTTTTCACTCTTTCTGTGCTGATTATGTAGAAAAATCTGGAAGAAAAAATATGATTGATTGGGTGTTCTGCTGAGCTTTCTCTAGGTGCAAATTCTGTGCAGGCTTTGAACACACGTTTCTGCTGACTTAGCTTAGCGTCTGAACAGAAAGATTTCCTTTTTAGCACACTTCTTAGAACTAAATAGTAAAACGAGGTAGGCTGTTATTAAAATTCAAATTAATGAATATACGTTATGAAATTAAGCATATAACGTCTCAGGTTACGCATGTAACCATAGTTCCCTGAGAACAGGGAACGAGACGTTGCATCATACAACGCTAGGAGACGCAACGTCTCGGGAACGTCTCAGGTTACGTATGTAACCATAGTTCCCTGAGAACAGGGAACGAGACGTTGCGTCATACAACGCTAGGAGACGCAACGTCTCGTTCCCTTTCAAAAGGGAACGTCTCAGGTTACGCATGTAACCATAGTTCCCTGAGAACAGGGAACGAGACGTTGCGTCATACAACGCTAGGAGACGCAACGTCTCGTTCCCTTTCGAAAGGGAACGTCTCAGGTTACGCATGTAACCATAGTTCCCTGAGAACAGGGAACGAGACCTTGCGTCATACAACACTAGGAGACGCAACGTCTCGTTCCCTTTCAAAAGGGAACGTCTCAGGTTACGCATGTAACCATAGTTCCCTGAGAACAGGGAACGAGACGTTGCGTCATACAACGCTAGGAGACGCAACGTCTCGTTCCCTTTCGAAAGGGAACGTCTCAGGTTACGCATGTAACCATAGTTCCCTGAGAACAGGGAACGAGACCTTGCGTCATACAACGCTAGGAGACGCAACGTCTCGTTCCCTTTCGAAAGGGAACGTCTCAGGTTACGCATGTAACCATAGTTCCCTGAGAACAGGGAACGAGACGTTGCGTCATACAACGCTAGGAGACGCAACGTCTCGTTCCCTTTCGAAAGGGAACGTCTCAGGTTACGCATGTAACTATAGTTCCCTGAGAACAGGGAACGAGACGTTGCGTTATACAACGCTAGGAGACGCAACGTCTCGTTCCCTTTCGAAAGGGAACGTCTCAGGTTACGCATGTAACCATAGTTCCCTGAGAACAGGGAACGAGACGTTGCCTCTCCTAGCGTTGTATGACGCAACTCGAAGTTCCCTTTCAAAAGGGAACGTATTATAATTAGGCATAAAAGTTATCATTTGCACATCAGTTATGTGGCTCTTTGCAGTGATAACTTTTTTTAGCTGATTATGCAGAATGGTAAATCCCTTGAAATACACTGCAAAAAAAAAAAGAAAAATATTTTTCGTACTCAGGAAAATCTTTATTATTATTATTATTTTTTTTTTTTTTGCAGTGTAAGTGTTTGCATTGACAGGAAGGCATTTTTTTTTTAAATTATTTTTCAACTGATTACCATAATACATTTTCAAGACAGCTGTCAGTGTAAACAGGGCATAATGCTAACACCTCACCCTGCAATACATAAACTTACCGGAAAAATGTGCAACACTCTTTTGCCGCTGGAACTGATCATAATATAACCCACTAAAATCACTACGAGCAGGTATAGAACTTTGTAATTCAAGCATTAGCATAGCGGGGTTAGCAATGTATTTAGCCTAGTTTGCATGCTAAGCCCTTGCAGTGGGGGTCTGTCTGCAGATCCGTATGGTGGGGGGGCAGGACGGATCACGAGGGTCGTGTGGAGGTTCAGGTCAAGTCCAAGTGGGGAACTATATGCAGTGACAACTGGACCACAAGGGAAGCGATGGTGGCGTGCAAACAGTTAGGCCTCAGATACTGCCTGCATGCTATCACTGTGAGTAAGAAAGGCGCTATGGGACTGACTGATCAAACATTGCAGCTTGATTGGTTTTGAAATCCCATATTAACATGATATGCGAGCTAATCATGTGTGAAGTATACACTACCGATCAAAAGTCTGGAGTTTTTATTCAGCATGGATGCTTTAAATTGATCAAAAGTTTATAATGATGCATATGACTTCTATTTTAAATAAATGCTGTTCTTTTGAACTTTCTATTCATCAAAGAATCCAGGGAAAAAAATGTATCAAGGTTTCCACAAAAATATTAAGCAGCACAAGTGTTTTCAGCATTGATAATAATAAGAAAAGTTTAGTGTGAGCATCAAATCAGCTTATTAGAATTATATCTGAAGGATTGCATTTTAAAATATAGTTATTTTAATTTGTAATAATATTTCACAATATTAATGTTTTTACTATATTTTTCATTAAATCAATGCATCCTTGATGAGCATAAGAAACTTTCAAAAACATTAAAAAAATCTTACCAACCCCAAATTTTTGAATGGTTTAGATTAGGACATAAAATTAAAAGAAAATCAGACTTGAGGCTTCATTTTTATAATTTGCCACTTAGTAGACCAGTAATCAATGGAAGTTAAAATAGATCCGGTTACTGAAACATTGAAGTGTGCTCAGAATGCTTGAAACATTTAAATTATACTTTAATGACCTATTAATAGCATTATTATTCCCAAGACTATATAATTATCTCTGCTTTATCCACTTTATTTTTTATTGATGAAGATTTTTTTTTGTAATTATCAGCAATTAATTAATGAATAAAAGTGCAAAAATTGTAGCTCAAATATGGCAAACATCAGCACCAACGCTCAACCAATGGTTTGAGTTTGATTCTATCATGCTTCGTATTATGGCAAGCCATTTTGACTTTTATTCATTTTTAGAATATGAACTTGTGATATCAACAACTACATTTTCACTAGTTAAAATATTAATTATTGAAATCAAGAATTATATTTCCACTAGTAACAACGTTAATTCTTGAGATCAACAATTCAATTTCCACAAGAATAAACTATAATTCTTGATTTCAAGAATTGTATTTTCACTAGTGAAATCTCACCATAGGCTGCCATTCAAATTCAATTATTGATATCAAGAATTAATTTCTTACTAGTTGAAATTCCAGTTTCACATATCAGAAATACAATTCTTACTAGTAAAAATGCACATTTCTGATGTCAACAATTACATTGTTACTAGTGCAAATGTCTATTCTTGAAATCAACAATTGAATTGCTACTAGTAAAAATATTCATTTCTGATATCTGAAAATGAATTCCTGATATCAATATCATTTCTGATATCTAAAACTGCTTTCTTACTAGTAACAATCACATTCATGATATCAGAAATCATAATTTGCACTAGTAACAATGTAATTGTTGATATCAGAAATTTGCATTTTGTATTCCTGATATGTGAAACTGGAATTTCAACTAGTAAGAAATTCATTCTTGATATCAATAATTGAATTTGAATGGCAGCCTACGGCGAGATTCCACTAGTGAAAATGCAATTCTTGATATCAAGAATCATAGTTCCTACTAGTGGAAATGTAATTGTTGATATCACAAGTTCATATCCTGAAAATGAATAAAAGTCAAAACGGCTTGCCATATCGATGTTCAGTAATTTTCTACGTTCGTTCATCTACTGATGAGCTCTCCCCTGTGTTAAGGAAACGTGGTACTGGGACAGCAGTAATGTGACGGAGATGGTTCTGAGTGGAGTGAAGTGTAAGGGAGATGAAATGACTCTGACCGACTGTCAGCATCATTCTGTCGTCAGCTGCAAAAGAGCGGGAGCTCAGTTCTCCGCCGGCGTCATTTGCTCAGACAGTGAGTGATATGCATGCCTGTAAAGAAAAGTTTGTTTGCATGTGTTTCAAAAGAAGGGTTTAAGCATTAGCTAATGTTATTCCATCATGTTTGGGTCCCTTTCTCACAACAATCCCTAGCGGCTTCGGATCTGGTGCTGAATGCTCCGTTGGTGGAGCAGACCGTTTACATCGAGGACAGACCCCTGCACCTGCTGTACTGCGCAGCCGAGGAGAACTGCCTTGCTAAATCAGCTGCTCAAGCCAACTGGCCGTACGGCCAGCGTCGCCTGCTTCGCTTCTCCTCTCAGATACACAACATTGGCAAGGCCGACTTCAGACCACGGCTCGGCCGCCATTCATGGGTGTGGCACGAATGCCACAGGTAAATGGAGGTCTTGTTTTGACTGATTTTAAGTCTCCTACCTGGCCGGCAATCTATTTGTCCTGCCTTGCATGTGGAGCATGTGTTGAAGACTCACCTATAGCAAATCCTTATAGCCAATTTCCTCATAAAAAAAAAATTTTTGTAGGCCAACCCAGAAGATGGCAACAACCTGGGTCCCTCTGATTTTTCCATTGGTTTTGAATCATTGCATAAAATAAGCTCTGTGACCAACAAAAGTTATCGATTTTTACACATTTTGTTCATCATGATAATCTTGAACACAACTTTTAACACTAAATACAAAAGTAAAAAGCTAAAGTAATGAACTTGCGCCCCGGTCACATGATTTCAACGTCGACTCGCCACCATCAACTCTTTCAAAAAAATTTCCCTGAATAGTTTGCAAATGCACAATTATAGTGCGTAGATGAGTTTACCTGTTCAATGAGATGACATTTTTAATGTCCCAACAACGTCTGTCGTTCCATTTAGACACTTTTTTCGAGACAAGAAAATGCTTAAAAATCACAAGAGGGTATTACTGACGTATTTTATGTCATAGAACAAACAGGAAAATATCTTGAGTTTGTGAGAGACCTTATTTCAGGCACTTAACCAAAACACCCGCATCAGGACTGCTAAACTGCTTACTCGTTTCTGGGTTTTGGCCCACAAACACTACAATATGGTTCCATATGTTAACATTAGTTAGTTCAATAGCGAATTTGAAACAAAATGGTTTCAAAATTAAACAATACAGCATTTATTCATCTCAGATCCTTGATTAATTAATGCTATAGAAATGTTCCTTCAACACTATCAGAGTTATATTTAAAAATATCCTGGCTCTTCCCAGCTTATGGGAGTGAATGGTACCTGAGTTTTTGAAGTTCTAAAAAGCACATCCATCAATCGTAAAAGTAATCCATTGGGTTAATAAAGGCCTTTTGAAGCAAAGTGATGGGATTTTGTAAGAATAATATCCATATTTCTATAATTATAATCACTGGCTTTCGGGGACAGCCTTATGCAAGTCAAGTTCCGACGGAAGAGTGACCCCTGACCTGACGCATGACATAGGATGTACGAGTAGCGTAAGCTTAGGTAAGAGCAGACAATGTAGGATTGTTTCAAACAAATAGAGCTGGGCAACAAACTTCAGATCCTCTTCTCTTATATCGAAATTGTCTGACATTTCTCTTTCAAAATTCTCTTCTAATTTGTGACCCGTGTTTCGCTCTATACTGTGCGCTTCCGCGTTCGTCAATACGTCATGCATCAGGTCGGCGACCTCCGATTGTCTTTGGCTGAAAGAAGAAAGTCATATACACCAAGGATGGCTCGAGGGTGAATTATTTTTTTAATTCTACCACGCCCTTAAGTAATGAGTTACGCAATAATGCATGATAAGTAAACTTATGTTGCAATGCATTGGCCAAGTTGTCTACATTTGTGTATTTGCATGAAAACTGGAAGTTTGATTGAATTATGCATAAATAGATTCACATTCATTTGCAGTAATGTCATTCGCTGAGAGCATTGGCCTAGCTTGCTTGCTTGGTTTGAGCAGAGATCTATCAACTGTGTTTTTCTTTTGAGGGTCTGGCAGCGTCGCTGAATCTCCCTCTGCTCCATCCTGATCCAGCTGCAGCTCCGAGGACCCATATGGCTTTACTAACACTGAGTGCTAGTGGTCATGTCGGCTACATGTCTGATTCCAAAGGTCTTAAACCGAAATAAATTTCTTTCTACAAACCAGAGCAGAGTTTTCAGACCCTGGACAACCTACAGGGTGAATGAAAGTTCAAGCTGACAGCCTCTGCTTTAAATGAACACATATGTGCTGACACGATCCAGGGCTGGTAATATCAGTCAGAATCACAGTGGTTTCTTTTCATCATGGTTTAAGGACTAAAATCCAGTGCCTGGGCCAAGTGCTTAAATGCTAATATTTTTATGTCCGCATGGCTATAATTTCTTCTCCATATTTTCTTTTTAAACAACTACGTTATTTTTCTGTGCTTTCTGCTATGAATTGAAGTCTTAAAACTGTATTTTATAAAATATTTACTCCTATTGAGAAGCATTGGGGACCAAATAGCCTGGTGGGAAACCAGTTATATTCACATATAACAAATATTCACATAGGAATTTACAGAAACATATAATAATATTAATTAATAATTTCCTCCGGGGGTGGTTGCGCCACCTACTGACCAAAGGTCATCAACCAAAGATGATAACATTCATAAAAACCATTTACTCTCCCTCATGTTATTCTGTAAAACAAAATATTTTGTGAATGAACATATTTTCACTTTTAGGTGAGTTTAACTGATTTGTTTTGTTTTTTTTAAACACTAAAAATAACTGGCCCGAAAATGATTAGTTCACTGATTTGGTTCTTGAATTCGATTTGAACTGCTCGAGACCTACTTCTACTTTTGAGATCCAAAGAAAAAATAAAATAAAACCATAATAGGAATTTAATTTTTGTGTTGACTTTCCCTTTAAAGTAGCCTCCCGACGTTGTAGATCACTGCGACGTTTGCATTCAATGGTGTAGAAGCTGTTTAGCCTTTTAATTTTTTTATATAGCCATGCATTTTTCAAGCGCAGTGGTGGTCAGTGTTTACACTACCAGCTTGCTAGCAGACATCAAGTTTCACCAGTGTATGTGATGTAGATTTCCCAGACGACAATGATGAGGAAACCTGTTGTGTGCTCTAGCTGATGCACTGAGCCGGGATTGGGACTGATGCCAATACAGCTTCAGTTCCCTCCGACAGGCCTACAGCACTGAATCTGCTCTCTGGGGCCTTTTAAATCTTTTTTTTTTTTTATGATAGCTTAAAGTCGGCTATTGTACACAACACATACATATTGGTACACTGATATGGTTTTTAATGTGATATTCCATGTAGCCGATTATATATTTGAATGATGGTTTTTGCATGGTTTAACCCTGTTGAATTTCAAGACTGTGTTATGTCCTCCAGGCACTATCATAGTATGGATATCTTCACTTATTATGACCTGCTGTCTCTAAACGGGACCAAAGTGGCAGAAGGACATAAAGCGAGCTTCTGCCTGGAGGACACAGAGTGCCATGAAGGTAAGACAGAGGTCAAAGGTCAGATGCTGTACGTGTCTGCATGATGAACACAAAACATTTCATCTTTTCTCTTCATTTTTCATACGCTTTTATCCAAAGCGACTTACAAGGGGAGCAATTAGGGGTTAGGTGTCTTGCTCAAGGTCATTTTAGTTGTGGTATCAAAGGTGGAGAGAGTGCTGTTCATTCACAATCCCTACTTTCAACACCTGCCGGCGTGGGAATCGAACCAGCAACCTTCTGATTACAAGCCCAACTCCCTCACCTCTTGGCCACGACTACCCATCTCTTAACCATGTTTCATACTAACGTCATACATTTTGGCTGTTGTGCCAAGGTAGTTGTTTATCCACCAGGGGTCCCTAGACTACTGGATATAGCGAATCTACTATTGAAATCTGTCTACGGATCAGTTGTAATACTAAAACATTACATTGACCGATACTTTTCTTTTATATCTCTGGTGTGTTATGCATACTTTAGATTTAATGGAATTAATAAAGACTCTAATGCTTGGTTTTACAGACGAGGCTTAAGCCTGAGTAAAATGGTTGAGCTTTTTTAACTGAAAGCAACTTGCACTGACGTATCTTAAAATATGTCAATGCCATTGTTTTGTTTCACACGAGTAATTTTTCTAAGACACATTTATAAAAGCTAATTAAGTGTGCTAATTTAACTATGGCCTACTCCTGGCTTAATCTAGGTCTGTGAAACCAGGCCAAAACCAGCTAGTTGCTGGTCTTAGCTGATTTAAACTGGTTTAGTTGGTCTACAAATGTGTCAAACCCCTTTAAAAACCATCAAAACACTCAAACCTAATCACCCAGGTTAGGACAAGATGTTGACACACACTGTGTTTTTGCATGTGCTTATTTTCCATTGAAATATGCGTGAGATGTGCGTTATTTCCTGCATCTCGTACATGAGATTTTAGAATGCCGTTTTAATAACTTTTTTAATTCGAGAGACATGTTTTTACAATGCCATGTTATGAGGCAGGGCAACGGTCGAAGACGTCAGCATGTTTACATAGAAAAACAATAGAAATGCAGCCCAGTGGAAGCTTGAGTCCGCCACTGAATGAAAAAAGGTAATTGCGACTTTTTTATCAGAATTGTGAGATATAAACAGGGTTGGGGAGTAACGAAATGCAAGTAACATAGTTACGTATTTAAAATACAAAATTTGAGTAACTGTATTTCATTACAGTAACATTTTAAATGGGTGGTAATCAGATTACAGTTACATCTGAAAAGTGTTTTAGATTACCAAAGTGATTACTTTGAGTTTTAATGTCATTTAAACAGCAGTTGGTGATTCTCTGACTCTGACAGTCTGAAAAAGCGGAGTTAAGTTCATCTACATTTTAATACTTTTAAAAGGGATCATAAATATTTTTATTTAGTTCTGTCCTGAACAAGACTAAGTGACTGAATTTATAAAAAAAATTGCCCAACTGTCAACGTAACTGTCCTGTCATGACCTGATGATCCTCGACTGTTTTCAAGTTTTGGGAGTCATTTTATAATTCACTCGTCATTGCAACTTTTTCCTCACAATTTGTTTTTTTTTTCCCCTCACATTTGTGAGTTTGCATTTCACAATTCTGACTTCTTTTTCTCAGAATTGCGAGATTTAAACACACAATTATAAGTTATGAAGTCAGCATTAGGAGATATAAACTTGCAATACTGACTTTTTTCTTGCAATTGTGAATTTAGTATGCGAGTTTATATCTCATAATTCTGACTTTATAACTCACAATTGCAACATTATATCACACATTTCTGAGGGCAAAAGTCAGAATTGTGAGATAAAAAACTTGCGATGACCTTTTTTGTGTTTGTTCCACACTTATTAGTATTATAAAGTATTTAGATGAAGTTACTAAACTTGAGTAATGTAACGAAATACCTTACAAATGACTTTTTAAAGCATGTATTTTGTAATCTGCAGTGAAATACTTTTTAAAAGTAACTTATCCAAGCCTGGATATAAACTTGCAGTGAACAGCCTTGCAGTAAGTCCAATTCTGAGGGAAAAAAAGATTATAAACTTTCTTTAAGTAGAAAGTTTATATCTCACAATTATCTTTAAAATGTTTTTTAAAACAAGCTTCTATAAAAACGAGACATCTACGGTAGTGAAAAAAGCAAGGTTAAAGGTTGGACTTCTTTTAAATTGAACGCAACATTCAAATACCTTCATACGCAGGGCTGTCCAATCCTGCTCCTGGTGGTTCAATGTTCTGCACATTTTAGCTCCAACACACTTGCTTAGAAGTTTCTAATTAGTCTGAAGAGCTGGTTCAGGTGTGTTTAATTTTGATTTGAGGCTCCAACTTGGAGCTAAACTCTACAGGACAGTGCCCTCTAGGAACAGGTTTGGACACCCCTGGTCTGGTGCATGTTTACTTAGAAAAACAATGGAAAAGCAGCACAGTGGAGTGCCAAAACTGGTTTAATATTAAGGTGTTCTTCTGCTGGAATGATTATTGGCATGTCTCCAGAAATACATTGGTGCCACGTCCCTCGTTGCAGGTGTTTCGAAGCACTACGAATGTGCTAACTTTGGTGAGCAGGGCATCACAGTGGGCTGCTGGGACTTGTACAGACATGATATCGACTGCCAGTGGATTGACATCACGGACGTTAAACCGGGAAACTACATTCTTCAGGTATACACTTCTGGTAATAGTCACAGGAAGAGAAACCACTTTGGTATCTTGTTGGAAATGTATTTCCATCAGCACACTAACGGCAACGACTGTTACGTGAGCAGACTTTGGTCCCGTAGGACCCCATTGTCTGGGCTTTTCAACATGGTTGTCAAAGAGCTGTTGCATTTCTGCCCTCTAGTGGTGGAGATTAGTCAGCTCTCATGCACAGTCCACCATGAAGTCCAGAAATGCAAGGGTTAGAGAGTAATAGGATTTGGTTTGATTAACGATGTAATAAACCTTTATTACGCAGAGAGAGGGGGGAGGGGGGGGGATTTTTACTGGAAAACACCCTACCGGATTAGGATTAACTAACAAAAAGTCCAGAACACAGTCGTTCATTTTAAAGATCTTGCTGTCACTACTCGGGACACACTTTGCTGATTGTGCTGTTGGCTTGATTATACGTTTTCCCATATCGATCTGATCTCTTTCTCTTTCTCAGGTCATAATAAACCCCAACTTTGAGGTAGCTGAGAGCGACTTCACCAACAACGCTATGCGGTGCAACTGCAAATACGACGGCAACCGTGTCTGGTTGCATAAATGTCATCTCGGTGAGACGGCTATTGTTCACTGGGTCCTTCAGACCTGCCTGATTCTATTAAACAATTGAGGGGAATGGAATTACATGCTTGCTTAATCAGATATTGTAGCTCAGCACTATATGCAATTGAAGCACTTTTATTTACTTTAATGTCTATCTTCAGTTTTCTTGTTGGATTGCAGTTTAAATTGAATTTGTATTATTTATGTTTCCAGGTGATTCGTTCAGCGAGGAGGCCGAGAAACAGTTCGAGCATTATCCTGGGCGGCTCAACAACAAGATCTCGTAACATTTTTGCGAACAAACCAAGGGAACTGCAATAACCATGTGGCTCTGGACAAAGAGAAACTTTAATTACTTAGGCCTGGTTTCACAGACAGGGCTTAGATTAAGCCAGGATTAGGCCTTATTTCAATTAGGACATTTAAGTAGCTTTTATCAGCATGCCTTAGAGAAAACATTACTGGTGTGCATCTTGAGAAAAACTATTACTGACTTATTTTAGGATATGTCAGTGCAAGTTGCTTTTAGTTAAAGCATGCATTTTCGTCTGTGAAACCGGGGGTAAATGTTATTTATTCTCATTTGAATCTATTGCTACTGTGGTACAATCACAAGTTGTTGTGCTGATTTTAGATTAGGTCATCAGAAATGATCATGTACCCAAGGACCTCAGAGACAGAACAGAGCTGTGATTGTGGTCTGAGCCTATTCACTTCCTCTTGTATGAATGCTGAACACCAGACATCAGCCAATTTTTAACACGCGTCAGGGAATTATTAAAAATGCCTTCTGAAAGTTTACAGACCAATTGCTGATAGAATGTAAGGCTTCTCATACTTCAAAGTATGTGCATTTATTTTTGAACCCAGACTGGATGTATCCATTGTATCTGTATATTTGTAGATTTCTTGTATGTCCTATAATCACGTTTGTAAAATATATACAAATCTGCACATATGCCATTTAAAAAAATCTTCTGCCAACATTCAGATCTGAACTAGAAAAAACCTGTATACAGTATATAAAATTTACATTTCTCAAAGCTGGAGTCAAATGGAAACCAGATGACTTGAAATTGTACTGAAAGTCCTGCATTGCTGCAGATCTAAGAGCTCAACAAAAGTTCCAAACAAAATTTCACAAATGTGACTGAAGCAGCACCTCATTTTGGAGGCCGCAGACGTCATCAAGGGCGTCTTAAGGATCTGTAATAAAACAGACTTACTCCTCATGAGGTGTAAAATAGTAATTTGTTTCTTACTTTGCAAACTAATGGTTCCTTTTCTTAAAGGAGACTCCCTCAATGACGTAGACTGTCTTCAAATGCGACCTCCGGAGGACGCAGCATGAGAATAGGGTTGGGCCTTTTCTGCCAACACTTATTGTACCGTTCTGGTCTTATGGACTACGAATTTAGGACCACTAGGCAGGGTTTTCTACAGCCACTTTTGACTTTGTATACTTGATAGACATTTTTAGTTAAACTTCTTGCAAAACCTTAAATCTAATAGCTACGTGTAGATGAGCTGCAAAGATAGTTCAGACTTGACCATATCACAACTTGATTAATCAATTGAAAACGTTTTCATCCTTTTTTGGTCTTGAAAGACTATGCCTTGAGTGTAAGAGAAAAAAAAACTCCAAGTAAACCAATGACGTTCTTGTATTTGTTTTATTAACATTTACATGAAAAAGGAAACGAGGGTTTTAAGTGACAGAAAATTCAGTAAGAAAAATTAAGCGAGCAACAAGTTTTGAAAAAGGGAAAAAAAAGAAAAAAAAAAAAGGAACACAGTGGAAGTTAACTTAAGCAAGCTCCTCTTCACCCTCCTCCTCAAACTCTCCTTCCTCCTCAGCGGTGGCATCCTGGTACTGCTGGTATTCAGACACCAGGTCGTTCATGTTGCTCTCGGCCTCTGTGAACTCCATCTCGTCCATGCCCTCTCCCGTGTACCAATGCAGGAAAGCCTTGCGCCTGAACATGGCCGTGAACTGCTCAGAGATTCTCTTGAACAGCTCCTGGATCGCGGTGCTGTTGCCGATGAAGGTGGCGGCCATTTTGAGCCCACGAGGTGGAATGTCGCAGACGGCGGTCTTGACGTTGTTGGGGATCCATTCTACGAAGTAGCTGCTGTTCTTGTTCTGAACGTTGAGCATCTGCTCGTCCACCTCCTTCATGGACATACGGCCACGGAACACGGCGGCCACGGTCAGGTAGCGGCCGTGGCGGGGGTCGCAGGCTGCCATCATGTTTTTGGCGTCGAACATTTGCTGGGTGAGCTCGGGAACAGTCAGGGCGCGGTACTGCTGGCTGCCTCTGCTGGTCAGAGGAGCGAAGCCGGGCATGAAAAAGTGCAGACGGGGGAAGGGCACCATGTTTACTGCCAATTTGCGGAGATCTGCGTTCAACTGACCGGGGAACCTCAGGCAGGTGGTGACGCCACTCATGGTGGCAGAGACGAGGTGGTTGAGATCGCCATACGTAGGCGTCGTGAGTTTGAGAGTGCGGAAGCAGATGTCGTAAAGGGCCTCGTTGTCGATGCAGTAGGTCTCATCGGTGTTTTCCACCAGCTGATGGACAGACAGTGTGGCATTGTAGGGCTCCACCACTGTGTCTGAGACTTTAGGAGAGGGCACCACACTGAAGGTGTTCATGATACGATCTGGGTACTCCTCACGGATTTTGCTAATGAGGAGGGTGCCCATGCCGGACCCTGTACCTCCACCCAAGGAGTGAGTGAGCTGGAAGCCCTGCAGACAGTCACAGCTCTCCGCCTCTTTCCGAACCACATCCAAAACGGAGTCAACCAGCTCAGCTCCTTCGGTATAGTGGCCCTTAGCCCAGTTGTTTCCAGCACCACTCTGGCCTATCGGATGACGACAAAAATGGTTAGGAGTTGGGTTACTGCAACACAAAAGGGAACTAGAGCCATATCAAGTCACAATTTGCCATTCAAATTTTTTTTCCAAGCAAGATTGATTATTTTCCCCTGAAATAAACAGTCAACAAGTCGCTCTCGGGTACATTTTTAAAAAATTAATTTAAATTTTTTTTTTTTTACCGAAAACAAAGTTGTCTGGTCTGAAGATCTGACCAAATGGACCGGACCTCACAGAGTCCATTGTACCAGGCTCTAAATCCACCAGTACAGCACGTGGAACATATTTTCCACCTGAAAAGACAAAGAATGTTAGAACAAATCAAATGCCATAAAGCACGTACACACACAATACAGCTTTGTCAAGCAAAACATTACAAAAGCAATTCAATTTTTGCTCACCTGAGGCTTCGTTATAATAAACATTAATTCTGTCCAGCTGAAGGTCACTGTCGCCATGGTAACTGCCTGTTGGGTCAATTCCATGCTCGTCACTAATGACTTCCCAGAACTGAAATAAGACGGATTGAAAAGGAGGAACAAAACGTTATTTATTGCCCCCATTCAAATTAATTAAATTAATGACTTTCGTACGACGACAAAATGGAATTGGTTTATGAACGGCAAGAAACTTAAAACAGGTTAATCCAATATCGAATACCCAGAACTTCCCGTTACATGGGCGCCACTCTTGTAAAATGGAGTTTGCCAAGTCACCGGGGCCATTTTACACCGCCCGGGAGCTTATAGTAACAGCGACGTAGTACCACTAATGTCCTGAATTTTAACTTGTATTGCACAATGATATGAAATGACTCAAATCTGCTCTCTACATGTGGCTATAGGGAGTATTTTCGACATGGTAAGTGTTCCCGCACTTTTCCATGAGCTGAACCAGATACAACCGGCCACATTACAACATGTGATTCTTCCAAGTGAATCGATTCATTTGAACGGTTCTTTCTCATCTATTCGCCTGCGTCACGAGTCGGATGACAACCGCAGGGCAACGAAATCTCGAGCGATTCGACTCAACCAAATCAGCACAAAGAACCGACTCGCACAGGCATCGGACATTACGCCGGTCCGACGCGGCCAACACCCTAAAACTAACGCATTGTTTCACCATTAGTTCATTCAAATCGTGTTGATTTTTACACAATAAAAGCAGTTTAAGGGAGGGAAAAAACAAGTAATTTTTCGTCGATTCTTAGTTGAGGAGTCAAAATAAAATCATATTTAAAAACTTGTTGCGTGCAAGATTAATTCAGGACCACATTTAAACCAAGACAGTTTTTAGCATTTAAGATTAATAAACGGAATAAAAGTCAACCAATTAGAAATACTAAATATGAAATAGCAATCGTTCTAAAAGCAGCGAGGATTAGCTTTCCCCGCCAAAGCCCCAATTAATATTTAACATCACAAAAATACATATGTTTGTTCAATTCTTACCTTGGCACCAATCTGGTTGCCGCACTGTCCAGCCTGTAAATGCACAATCTCCCTCATTCTTACTTGTTCGCTTAACAACCCAAAATATGACAGAAACTAACACCTTCTAACTCAAAACCCTTCACAATGAGATCGTAAAATGAGATGTGCTCCTACTTATTCAGTCTGGAAAAAAATCACCTACATTTCCATCATTCTTATTGGTTGCTATGCACCCTCTCCAGCATCCTCATTGGCTCTTTTGTGTGGTATTGTTATGATTGGTTTATCCAGACGGCGGCATCACTAGGCAGGCTTAATGGCCATTGGCTAGAAGAGCGGTTATAACGGCTCTCTGCATTCAAAACGCTGAAATAAAAAAATTAAAAATAAAATATTTTTTTCCATGTTGTGAGGAACGAGGGGCCGCAGGGATATTTTCCAAATCATATTTGCTTGTAGAGGACAATAAAAACCTATTTGAAGCGGTTTTGACACTTCCATTTGTCTTCCATGACAAATAATAATAATAATAATAATAATAATAATAAACCTCTGATAAATTTAACTCATTCATTTTAATTCATTTACTTTGTGTAAATGAAGAAAAAGTTGTGAGCATAGACTGTTGTGTTTATGGGTGTCTGAAAAATAAACCTTGTCCAAAAAAAAGACAAAAAACTAGCATTGTAAAGGTAAGACATGCGACATAGGACTTATTGAAAACAACTTCATTTTCATCAACTTAATTTCCCTCACAACTTCATTTATCAACTTAATTTCTCTCACAACTTCATTTTCATCAACTTAATTTCTCTCACAACTTCATTTTCATCAACTTAATTTACCTCACAACTTCATTTTCATCAACTTAATTTCCCCCACTTCATTTTTATCAACTTAATTTCCCTCACAACTTCATTTTCATCAACTTAATTTCCCTCACAACTTCATTTTCATCAACTTAATTTCCCTCACAACTTCATTTTCATCAACTTAATTTCCCCCACTTCATTTTTATCAACTTAATTTCCCTCACAACTTCATTTTCATCAACTTAATTTCCCTCACAACTTCATTTTCGTCAACTTAATTTCCCTCACAACTTCATTTTCACTCACAAAAAATATTCACAAAGATAAATACATTTCCAAGGATGTATTGAGTCAAAGTAGTACAAGACACACAATCAGAATAGTCTTTGCATTTCTATATGATCTTTAATGTCTTTAAAAGCTGATATTGCATCAACATGTATCCTTAACCACATAATGAACCTCAAGTTGTTTTAGTTCACTGGCATATGTTTCTGAACCCTTATTTTCTACCCAAGGACCTTATAAAAATAATATGAAGTGTGCCAAGGTCACTGGGTCTTAATACAAATTGTTTACCAAAATAATTGTTTTCTGCTGCAGAGAGAAATAATAAAAAGACATGCATGATTGCCATGCAAGAAGATTTACAAAGAAACAAAAACAAGAAAGGAAAAAATCCAGTCTTCTCTCGGCATGTTTGGTGAACACAAATGTTGTTTCTTTCTGGGTCAACTCTATTATTTCTTCTTTGACTATGTGGATTTTGTGTTAAGCAGCTGTCTTTCCTAAACAATTCCTCAGGTGTGTCTTTGTCCACGGTCATAGATCATCATCTTTGTTCAGTCCATGTTTTTCAATGAATCGTCTGCGGGAGGGGTAAACAAAGTAAAGAATCCGATTACTAAACTCAACTCACACACACACGATGGAGCACAACATATATTTAATATACAACAAACCTAGCGTACACTGACAACAACGATTTTTAAACATCATTTTAGTCTTTTAAAACAATTACCTTCTTGCATATTCATATAAGGCTTCTTTTCTCTCCTGTAGGGTCATGTGTCTGTCTATGGGTGATCTCCCAAATGATTTGGCAGATGGCTGTTAAATGAATACACAGACATATTTATATAAATATCCTGTCAGACAAAAGCCTTCAAAGTCGCTATTTATAGGTAAATTCACTAAAATAGGCCATGCGAGAAGAACTCAAAACACAGAGCTTGCTTTTTTGTGGTGCAAATTTGGAACAAATCGTAAAGGATCTTATTAATAGTAATGTCCGATTCGTTAACGAATTCTTCTTTTAAGCCAGTAACTGGTCAGTTCACATAATCGAACTTCAGTTCCGGGTTGATGGCGCGTATACAAAGTAGCACCTACACTTTGGGCTTTTCACACTTGAAATAGTTAACCCTGGGTCATTCTAAACCCTGGGTTATCTTACTTCACGTTTCACACTGCTCATAATTAACCCGGGGTTAACAATTAACAATGTATATTCTTAACCCTGGGTTAACATTCTAATTTGCATATTTGCTGTGTCACCGAGATGCTTCCTCGAATTGCTGACTGTACTATGGAGTTTATATTGAACGGACATTTCAGACTATAAAAGGTAGGAATGAAACGGTCTCTTCTTCATTCAAATTGTTGCTTTTTCTGTCCGCATTTGATATTCTTCCTCTCAAACGCTGAATTTACTGTTTATCTACAATGCAATCTAGTGATGCAAATATGAGTATGCGATTGGTTGTCTGTTGCTAGCTTAACATTCTAACACTGCACAAGTTTGGCACTGCAATGCGGGGTTAACACTGCTAAAGCAGGGTTTCATACCCCGGGTAAAAAGTGGTGCTAATCCTGTGTGTGAAGACCTAGGTTAAAAGCAGTGTTTGAAACGACGATAACGGAGTTAAGCGCAGTGTGAAAAGCCCCATTGAACGAATCGGTTCGAAATGAACAACAACAACAAAAAAGATGTCTGTCAGACAAGACTGAAAAGCTGATTTTCAACTCTAGCTTTGATTCATTCATTTAGAACCGATTCTTTGCTTCAATAACCTGTCTAAACATGCTTATTGGCTCATTTGGTGCAGTACAAAGAGCGCATGTGCTACTTTGGATGTAGGCTTTGCATCATAAACCCAGTTCAATTCAGTTCAACTATGAACCAGCTCCAGCACATTCCTACTTAAAAAAAAACAAAAAAAACCTTTGGTTAATTCACTCCTGGATCTTCTCAGTGAGTGATGTGCGAGTCAACGGTACCTTTAAATTGGGTGTGGATGCCATTACAGATGGGGTGGAGGAAGCTGCTGGTTTGGCTGGAGCTGAAGGTGTGCTCTCAGCAGCCTCTGAGCTGAACTGGTCAGTATGCTCCAGCAGGTTGGTTATGGTTGTGTCCACACAGTTGGTCTGTACTGTTCAGAGCAAAAGAAAGGGGTTACTTAAAGACATTGTTCACCCAAAAATCCATCCAAGGTGTGTGGGTCCTTTTTTTTTTGTACATAATATTCTCAGCTGAAACTGTGGTATACACAAAAGTATAATGATACAGTTGCTCTTTTTTTAAGATAGTCTTTCATGGTAACGACTAACTGCATACTGCAAAGCATTCTGGAAGATGACATACACAGGTCTCTGGTGATGACCGATAACGGGACATCAGGGAGCACCTCTTTCACTTGCTGAGCCATACGTGCTACTCGTGAGTCTTCGGCCCCTGCGCTTGTGCCCAGGAGACCCTGTGCCACTGTTCGAGGTCTGGCACCCAAATCTGACGACAAAATTGTTTCACGTTACAGTGGAAGACAAAATACATCTACAATATTCATCCAGTGATCTATCTTTACAGATACACCATAATTTCTCACCATTGACTCCGTTCTTACTTGAAAGTGCGGTCTGAGGGGTAATGTGTCTTTTCCTTTTGATGTGTTCGACTTTGTCTGCTTTAGTGATCTGTGTGGAGATCACGCCCAGTTCGGTGGCCAGCAGCTGACGGAGGGACACAATGGACATTACATCAAACGACACACCGAAACAAGTCAAAGCTTTGAAATGGACGAGAAATAGATCTGAAGCTTCCGCAGACGAAAAGCCATGTCAGTGGACAATAAGACAATGGTTGGTTTGAACATGTTTTAATGGTAATTCAACCAAGTATGACAT
The DNA here is from genome assembly GCA_037194245.1 of Opsariichthys bidens. Taxonomy (NCBI): domain Eukaryota; kingdom Metazoa; phylum Chordata; class Actinopteri; order Cypriniformes; family Xenocyprididae; genus Opsariichthys; species Opsariichthys bidens. The sequence continues at coordinate 7,153,091 of CM074308.1, read as the reverse complement.
TACTGGAAAATGGATTCAAATCCATTTCATTTCAAGGCATTTCACAGAGCATTCATTACTACAGAAGCATGACTTACAATCTTTCAACAGGCTGTAGAGGATCGGTATGCGCTTACATGCACTTTAAAAGTTTTAGTAGGACCAACTCAATTCTTTATTAAAATGCTCTAGCTGACTACCGATCAAGTTATTTTCCTAAAAATGTTTCTGAAGGAGTCTATGCTTACCGATGTTGCATTTATTTAATCAAATACAGTAATAGTTCAATATTATTACAATGTAAAATAACTTTTTCTATTTGAATATATCAAAAAAATATTCATTCCTGTGATCAAAGCTGAATTTCCAGCATCATTACTCCAGTTTTCAGTGTCACATGATCCTTCAGAAATAATTCTAATTTGCTGATTGGCTACAACTGACCTTGATTATCACCGCAGCACATGCAAACATACTTTTTCAGAAATTGCGGAGAGTTTTAAAGGAAAGTGCAACCGCACAATGTCTGACGGATCAAATAAATACACAGAATTCAACCGAAAATAGAAGGAAAAAAAGTACCTCTTGGACTTTGCTGGCAAATTCTTGATGAGATTCACCATCTTCTTTAGACAGAGGTGGAAGCCATCTGTTTGAGAGCATTTCAAAACAATCACACCTTACATTTTTGTTAAACACTTAGCAAGAGTGAGAAAAACATGCTGCTTCTGATCCTTCCTTTATTCACTCAATAATTACGACATTAAATATTACAATTAGACATAGCATGTCGACATTTTATAAAAAATTTATTCAAACACTTAAGTGACAGTAGTAAAAGTACAATACTTAGCAACAGGCAAGTAAGTATGCAAAAAGAAATTCAGGACTAAACCTGAAACTGTCGGTCTTATAAGCTTCATACGCAAGACTCCTGAGGCTATTAAATACTGAAAAGCTTCATTATTGTATTACCAGTTCTGGCCTGTCGAGAGCAGCAATAGAGGATTGTACGTTTAAAATACTGCCACTGGACAAAAGGAGAGACTGTAATATGTAGTACCTTACATGGTACACTGTGAACGGTACAAAAAAGGTCCACAGCAGCTCCGTCAGCCATGAGGATTCTGGTGTGTTCTGAAAAGAAACAGAGAAAGACGCTTTATATCATGCTAATGTTTAACAGAACACAGTGCGTGTTGATGGCTTGACGCTTTTTATGAATACACGGGTCATTGACCAATAAGGTTTTTAAAAGTGTAAAAAAAAAAAAACAACATAGTGGAGATGATATAGTGTTAACAATGAGCTTATGTGGTTTTTATAATCAACTAACACTGCTTTTGTCAATTTATACAAGAAGTGTCCCCAAAAAAGTAATCCGGTTTAATCAAAATTTCGGTTTTACAGAATGACACTTTTGGTTATACCGAATGATGATATTTTCAAACAATGCCAACAGGCTGATATCTAGCAAGCTAGCTAGCAGTACAATCAAACATTGTTTATTTAGTACTAGTTTTTAAAATATTACAACATTTTCCATGTTTTATATCGGTTGCACCAAATGACCTGATGAAAGAGAAAACAAATTCTTGAAATAATTAACCTAGTTACTTTGCCATGTGATCTTTTGCAGGTGTCTGAATGATGTCACATCCTGTCATGATATTGACAAATGACTTGATCCAAAAGGAGGGCTACGCCGAATGACATCAATGAAATTAATTTTCCCGGACATTCTTTCTCATAACAAAGCAACGACTTCTACACATAATTTTAATTCCATTTTCCATGTTGATACATGATATTAAACAATCATGCAAGATTAAAAAAATACATACACATTCATTTCATTTTAAGATATTTTAAATCACAAATGAACTGTCTGTATTGGCCTTTGGACGGTGAAACCGAATGACACATTTTTGACACTTCAAAATGTTTAAAATGCCTTTATATGTAGTAAAGTATAATTAAAACCTTTTGAATTCAATAAAAGAGATCAAATTGTACAACCTTACATACTTTGAATGTCATATCTTTGTTTTTTGTTATTATTCAGGCCTTTGGACAACAAAAAAAAAAGCTTGTGACGTCATTGACCCACATACTTTCACACGCACAATGCAATTCTCCCTACCCAGTTGACCAAGAACCTTTATAGAGCTGCAAAAAAACCAAGGAATTACCATCACAACAATAACCACATTAACATATGACCACCCATATTTACATAAAGCACCTATCCAGCATTCAGCAACTCGTACTAGCACCAGCTGTTTTCACATGCAAAACAGTACGAAAATCATAACATACGTCATCGTATATAAGACTTAAAGGGATAGTTGAACCAAAAATGAAAATTCTGTCATAAATTAATCACTTACCCTCATGTCATTCCAAACCCATAAGACTTTCGTTCATCTTCTAAACACAAATGAAGATCTTTTTGATGAAATCTGAGAGCTTTCGGTCCCTCCATAGACAGCTACAAAACTGAGACCGAAAGAGATTCTAAAACTAATCCATATGTATTGAGTGGTTTAGTCCAAATGAAGAGACACGATCGGTTTATATGATGAACAGTTTGAATTTAGGCTTTTATTCACATATAAACATTCCTCAGCTTACACATCAGTTGCGGTAAACGGAAGCTCAAGCATGTTTGCTTGACATGCGCGAACCAATGAGGCTCATTCTCGTGTTACGCAGCACGTCCGAGCTTCAGCAAGAGGTTTGTTCTCACGTGTCCAGCAGGTTCGGTTGAGCTTCTGTTTATGTTTGCTGATCAATGTTTATATGTGAAGGAAATACTAAATCGAATCTGTTCATCATATAAAGTGACTGAGTCTCTACAGAAAATTTGGATTAAACCGCTTAGTTTTACTGGTTTAGACAGTCCCTCCAGAAAAACGCGATTATGCGATCGCTTGATTTCATGCATAATCAGCCAAAGTCCGCATATTTATGCGGGGGTCGCATTTTTTCAAATATGCCGCACTTTCGCCGCATAAATAGCCGATTTCAGCAAGAAAAATATGCGGGGCTAGCATGATTTCATAATCGCTGTATTTTCGTTGCAAATAAGTCTCATATATCTTAGCAGAAAGTTGAAAAATGTTGCGTTTACTTCACACAAGCGCCATTATTTTCCCCCTATTGCCATGGGAACCTTATGAAGTGACGTAATGACGCGACATGAACGTCATCTGTAAACCCCGCGGTGAAACCACGATGAAGCACGCCAATAATTCTCATTTGCCAACAAAAATAAGCTCAAAAGACCGCGCAAAGCAGTTTCCCGCTCTTTTACATGATAGTGGGGGCAAATTATTATATAGTATAATATAGCTACAGAACTTATTTGACTCTATGTTTTGTAATTTTGAGCCATGTGTTGATTAAGGTCTGAAATAAAACAGAATGAGAACTTCAATATTCTGTGATTTAGTAAGCCTGCCTCTTTACATGAAGGTATTATCTAGTGAGAACAGGGTGTTTGGGGAATCACCTTTTTTTCCTCTTTTGCATCAAACCACAGTTTTTGCAAGTTCCCGCAATTTCATCGCATAAAATTGCAAAAATATCCCGCGTTTTTCTGGAGGGACTGTTTAGAACAACATGAGGGTGAGTAACTAATAACAGAATTCTCCTTTTTGGGTGAACTATCCCTTTAAAGCTACAGCAGCGTGTATAATGAATCATATCTTGGGGTCAGTGGCATCTAAAAAATTGAAAACCCTGATGTAATACATCAGCTGAGGGAGTGGATCATATACATACTCCAGTGTTCACCAAAACAAATAATAAAACCATTTTTGATCGCTATAATGGGAGCAAGCGGTCACTGTGGGCCGATCTGCCGACCTTTGACAGTCCTTCTTTCTATTGCACTGAGAATCACTTATTATCAGTGCAGTGCTGCTATAAATATCCTCCTGATGAGCCAAGCTCACACAAAGACCCTCTTGTATGTGTTAACAGGAACTTGAGGAAAAAAAAAAAAGATCTGGGAACTCGAGACACGAGTGACAATTATTCATTCTCATTTAAATGCCTCGGTGGATGGTTTCATATGAAAGTGATTTGCAGAAATGAGTGCAGCATTGACATAAAAACTACAGGTAGGATTAGATTACACACACATTCAAAGCAAGAGAGGTACATTTTTCCTAATACGTGTATGAATTTAACTAGGTTACAGGAAAATACCTGGTAAGCACGATCACTCAACAGGAGTGGATAGTAAAAAAAGTTTAAATGCAATTACCACAGCTATGAAAGGCCTCTTCACCAGCAATGCCACGGGCTGGATGGAGTCAGACACAGAGAAAGGCCAAGAGCTGAGGAGAGAGGAGAATTTAAGCTTTTAAAAAAAAAAAAGACATATTTCTTAAAGAGAAAAGGAAATGTCATCTAAAAGCTAACGGCAAAGTGGGTGTCAGCTGATTTACAGGCAGTAAAGGCTAAATCTGAGGATCAGTAAAGCTTAGAGGAACCTTGAAGGAAGCTTAGAGAGGATCTGGCAACCCTCCCAGAACAGATTCACATTTAATCACCGAATTCTCAGCATTAAAGCAGTCCTTACTTACCAGCCATTATTTATTCCAGGCACCTGACTGTCTACGTACAATAAGATCACATTTAAAACCAAATCTGGCACTGTGTTGCACCTGGTATTACGGTGGATTCTGGATGATTGGATCACAAGTAGATGAGGGAGACATTCACGCTTACACCTGGTGTTTTAATCTATCTCTTTAGGCCATTTTCAACCACTTCTGTCCTGATTTCTTCAAGGGAACGGTAAATGTATGGGGGCATTTTTAGATCTTTCGATCTAATTGACAAAATAAGCTCGGGCAATTTACATATGAACACGACCAGAAACTTGTACTCACGTAAAGCAAATATTAATTTAAAACGTAAAATGGACGTGTATGTTAAAAAGAATAATTAAGCAATGAAAAAGTACTCAATGGGGTGCATGCGCTGACTGACACAGCGTAAGCGTGTGCACAGAAAGCCACATCTCGAAGCATGCGAACGATCTAGGAAAATAAGCTCAGGCAATTCAGCTCTCTTTCACATCTTATTGTGCGTGAATGTTCGAATACACATGCAATTTTGTCAAAATGCACACTGTGTGGAGTATTCATGTAAACACAGCCGGTTATGACTCAAGTGAAAGTAAACAGTTGGGTGTAAACCGGATGTGTATCAGTATAATGGATCCGTGCATTTGGTCTTAAAGTGACAGTAGCCTTATATACCTACCTGCTGCTCTGTGTAATTAATGTGAATCAAACAAAAAGAAAATAACTTACTGCTCCTGACAATAACTTTTTTCTTAGCCTTAATAAGAAGAATAGATCGTTTATATTACATTTAAAACATACAGTGATGACTATGAAATATTTCATTTGCTGAATTCATATTTTTGTTATATTGTATTTGTCCTATTTTTCTTCTTTTTTATTTTAAACAACAGAAATGAGATAAAAATAACTATATTGTAATATATATATTGTTATCATGAAATAAAATTTCTCATATCGTGAAATAAGATTTTGATCGTATCACCCACCCCTAATACGTATAGTACATGCTCGTCCTGCTCTTTATATAAAATTGGATATACAAGTATGTACAACTTTTTTTTGCATGCTTACAGTATACTCGCATAGGGCAACATAAATTACGTAGTAAGGGTGAAACGATACACCCATGTCACGATTCGGTACAAATCACAACACTGAAAAAAACACTTAAGTCAAATAAAGGTTTTTTATTTACTACCATTACTTTATTATTATTAAAATACCATTAGTATTTTATTATTATCAAGACCCACAAATATTCCCTCAATGCATTATGACACATTATAGTAAACATTATTTATAGCAGATTAATTCAGTAACGGCACTGAAACTCTGTAAACTTCCTTTTCGTGTCAAAATTCCCAAACATTTAAATAATGTAAATTCTGCGTTTACTCACTCTGTATGTTGTGAATTGTGAATCTGTTCATCATATAAATCTCTGGTGTCTCTTCAGAAGATTAGATTTGTATTAGATGACTCAATTGATGATTTTTACAATGCCTTTATGTCATTTTTTTGGATCATTTAACGTTTTAGAGGAATGGACTTTAAATGGAAATCTCTCAGGTTCCATAAGGGGCCGTTCACAAAATGCAAGCGACTGTATGCGTGCGGTGCGGCGCGCTCGTTTTTTCTAGGCGCGCCTGTGCCGCGGCAAGATGAAAACATCACCGCAGGTCATGTGACAAGAACCATCCAATCAACCCTTTCCTTCAGCCTAACGGCCGCCTAATGACCTCAGACGAACGCAGAGCCGCTGTGCAGGAGAGATGGTTTCACGGCAGAAGCTCGGTTTGGTGATCCTTGGGCCAGTTTTTCTTAAAATATTATCAAGCTGGTCCTTGTCAACTCTGAAATAGACTTTGAGTCTCATCGTCCAGATGGAGCTCTTGGATGAGTTTGTGAAATTCTCCGTGGTGGACCCAAACACTGCGGGAGTTTGTTTTTTCTTCTCCATAAATAAATCTTGTACTAGAGGCTTTTCGGTGATGGAAAACCATTGACACTACCGCGCAGTCGTGGAGAAAGCTGTTCATGGTTGCATAGCAATGACAGACGCTACAGAAGCGCAAACTCCCGAAGCGACGCGGCCGCGCTTTCCTCGCTTTTTTAGGCACGATTTGTGAACGGCCCCTAAAAAATATCTTCATTTTGTGTTTCGAAGTTTGAAACAACATAAGGGTGAGTACATGATGACAGAATTGACATTTTTGGGTGAATTATACATTATAAATAAACTAAGATGAGTCTTTGATAAAACTAACTCTATATAGCAAATCCCAACTGACTGATAGCTTGTAATCTGCTAAATGCAACAATAAGGCATGGAGAAGATATAAAGATATTACACAAATAACACCATGATTTTCTGTAAAGCTGCCTTGAAGCAAAATGTATTGTGAAACATAAATTTGACTACAGACAAAAGTAAAGAAAGAATGTTTCGAACCTGAACTTGAGGAGGCCGGTGCGGCCGTTGGTGGTGTCCTCCTCTGGAAAGAGCAGGAGGGGTAAAGCGCTAGGAGATGAGCAATATCTTCGGAGGGTCTCTGTCAGCTCCGTCCTGCTCCCTACGCCCTGACCCAGCTCCATAAAACCCCTCGCCCAGCACAGGAACCCCACAGGGCCCTCCAGCAATGGCTAAGCACACAGAGAAAGAGCCAAACACGGTTAGATGTAGCTGTTCAGCTATAGCATGATGAGAGTCCACTAATTAGATGAGAAAAAAAAGCAATTAAAAGTATCTTATTCTTTTATTATTGAAGCAGAGCAATGCACTCAAAAGTTTTGTGTCTCTTCTGCTCACCAAGACTGTTTACTTGATCAAAACGACAGTAATATTGTAGAATATTATCATTTAAAATAACTTTTCTATTTTAAAATGTCATTTATATCCTGTGATCAAAGCTGGATTTTCATCAAATCATTCTAATATGCTGATTTGCTGCTCAAAAAAAACATTTGTCATTAATATCCGGATTGAAACAGTTGTGCCGCATTTTCTTTTCCAGGATTCTTTGATGAATATAAAGTTCAACATTTATTTGAAATGCATTTTGTATGATCAGTTTAAAATGAACTATAGAACAGTAGAGTAAATATACTGAGTTTATTTCATTAATGTACTTTTCTATACATACTGCACAAGTTTTGTAAATTATGAATCAAGTATATTATATATGAATAAGATATTTAAATTCATTATAATTTAATTATTTACTACAATACTATTTTGTTCAATACATAACATGTTTTATTAATAATCTATATACAATATAAATTTGAAATGAATAGATAATTTTTTTAATAACTGAAACCTAGGTCAACTCATACAAGAATGTAAGATCAAGCAGAGAAGCATGACCTAATGTTTGAAACCGAATCTAAGTTACTCCTGCTGCAAACAATCATTTGAAGTGAGCAAACAGAGAGAATTAAAACCTCATTCACTGGCCTTTAGCCCAACATTAAGTCAGCACAGCTGCCAAAGGAGAAATGGACCTCTTTGTGTGAATAAACCAAAGAAAGACACAGAAGTCAAGGAGAAAGAGATTACATCATGCCGGGAAAACACAGAGACACACATACACACTCACCGTGTTACAGGAGGTCAGGAGGTTGATCATATTGTGGTCGAAATGTGTGACGTGATTGCAGATGTAAAGTCGGGTAGTTTTGTCCCGTAAGCGTGGGCTGTTCTGCCGGACGTGCAGACCCAGCACTGAACACATTATTCTCACGATGAACCTAAAACAGTATAGACAAATGCCAATTCACACACACTGACATCAATAACGCACAACATGCAAACACAAACTAAATCTGGCAAATCAAAAATGACAAACAGTTTTTCAGGATTTTACACTACAATTTTTATGCATGCATTCAGAAGCTTGTGGCTGATCACCAAGTTATTAATCATTTTTAAACAACTTAATCGGGTGTGTGACAAACTCATTTTTACAGGTAAATACAGTATTTGCAATTGTTAACTTTTTGGTATTTGAAATAAAGCTCAAAAACAAATATTAGATATAAAAAAAAAGTTACCTTGGCAAAGAAAAAAATGAAATAAGTTTGAGATAATAAAAAACGTTATATAGAAATATTTATTATTGAAACAATCAATACGATTATATTATTAAAAATATTTTTCAACATTTTAAAAATAAAAGAGCTAAAACAATAAAGTGAAAACTGAAAAATAAAAGCAAATTTAAAATATTAATAAATATTATGAGAATACAAACAATACTCCACAAATCCAATGTTTCTAAATATTATTTTATTTCTGATTCTAGTCTTTCTAAATTTTTTACGATCCATTAACGCTCCAGTGTGGCGTCTTACCTTCTGACAATACTGTCAGGTAGTGCACAACTCACTAGAAACACATGAACACCAATAAATATTCGCAGTAGCATCAAGCACAAGCCGACAGGGGAGTACAGCAACAACAGCAGCAGGATGAAGCGATCATTTGGTAACCTGTGGATACACATGACAGGAATAGAATCGATTTGTGAGAATGAAACCAACATCCACATCTCCATGTCTGAGACCTGAGCAGTGTAGACTGCATAACTACATTAACACCAGTTTACAAGCTCATTTCTGTTGGCAGGTGTGACTTGCTCTATCAGGAGGACTAGAGTACCTAAGAAACATGGTGGTGGGGAAAATCAACTATTATACCATCATGCATTGAGATTTAAATGAAGATTTTTATTTGCATATATTAAGACACATTAAACACAGTCAGACTTATATAAAGCAATATTATCATTATAGTGCTGTTCAAATGAAATAAGACAGTTTGTGTTACAAAACATGTCAGTTTTGATCAATTTAATGCGTCCTTGCTAAATATTTTTTCAAATCGTTTCATTAGCATTAATGGCAAATATAGAATATTAAATTATTTAAGTGCAAAAATACTAAGAAATCGTTCGTGTTAACTATTTATTCTCAAATGTACGTATCTGAAGATCATTCGATAGTCTTTATCAGACTTTATACGGTTGTGTTTTTGAGGGTTTGATGTTGAACGTGCTAAGGCTAATCGTGTTAGCTCTGCAACTGTTGTCATTTCAAGCTTTAAATGTGAATAAGTTACCGCTGGAAGTCGAACATCTGCTCAATCCCCCGCGTCTCCATTATTTAATTTCTTTCTGGGATATTGTCAAAGGCTGCTGCATACTATTCTTCTGGCTTTAACGGAAGGTGAGAGGGGGAGACGCTAGCCCGTTTTTAGCCTGTGCTGTTATTCGCCATGTTGAGAAGCTGCTGATGTGATGTTTCTAGATGGAGAACAAAGAACTTCGCGAAAGAAGCGAGATTAGACACTTCAGCGCTAAATTCGCGCTGGATCACGTGCTTTTCTGTAACGCATCTGATTGGTCATTAGAAATTATACGACAAATAGAATTACAATACTCAATGTTTAATAGTGCACACCATCAAATAATAGGAGAGCTTTTATATTCAACAAATACAACATAAAATAAATATAATTCGATATTTTTTTCAAGAACTAGAAATATATTCTATACTATATATATATATATATAATTTAAATTCAAAACTGTTTAATTGGTGTAACTGTAAATAATACAATAAGACTATTAAATAATGCAATATATAGCTACATACATAAAATAGGCCTAATAATAAAACAAAATAATAATAGAATAAAATAATAGAATTAAATATTCTAACATTAAATAAGTGTCTTAATTAAAGTGTAATTAAGTATTATATTATATTATAGTATAGCAATATAGTATTATATAGCAGTTCTAAGCCCTGAGGTCAGTGTCTAGCGACCTCTTCTGCCGCATTTGTTAACCTTATAAATAGTCAAGAGTGGATGAGCTGGTAAATAAAGCATCTATGTTCTTCTTGAGGTTTCAAAAGACAACTTCACCTTTCATCTTCATCCTATTCTCTTGCATTTCTACGTGCATTTTTCTAGTGAAAGCCTGACATCTTGCGTTATGGAGTACTCACTACAATACAGTCTGACAACCTTTAATAGATTTGATCAAACAGTTAGAACAGGCCTATAGTTTAACTTAACATTTATATTTAGATTTTTTTTTTTTTTTTAAATGGGTTTAACATTTTCAGTTATCAGTTAGTTTTTTTAATTATTATTCTAACATATTTAGACAACTGCTACCTTTTTCATTTTGCCTTCTGAAAAAAAAAAATCCATATTGTTTAGTAAGAAATTAACTTTGGGCAAGAAAAACTTGCTGTTTTCAAACACTAGGGGGCATCACAAGCATTCTTATTTCCCGCTATCATCTTTTCAAGACTTTTTGAAACCAGTGCTTCAGCATTTCTGTAGTTTGTTATCAGTGACTTTTTGTTAGCCCACCATTATAATTCAACAAATTAAAACATTTAATTCATTAATAAAACGAAAGGAAGGAAACAAGTCACAATTTAGCAGGCTACCCTACATTAACTGTACACCCACATCTCTCTCGTGAACAGTTTGACTGTAAATTGACAAAGCAAATAATGCAGTTTGGCTTATATTGATCCAAGGATTACTACAAAGGCAATATACTACGCAATCCTAAAACTCTGAGCGTCTGATCCATTCGGCTGCCATTTATAATAAAACTCACTACGAATGAATGTCCCTCACAAAAACACACACTGTCAGAAAACAGTGGTTCCCCTTGAATGCAGTGCATTCACCCCCAGCTGCAGTTCACAAATACATCCCTTCAGTAAGAGATTGAATCTGCCCCATTCATTAGCCTAAGTGGATGAGCTTCCCTAATAGATGCTCCCCTTCCCCTCAATAATTGCTGTTGATTGGCGTAAATTAGACCCTAGTTGCCAGACGAGTGATTCTCGACGACGATAATCTGATTCCCAGCTGAAACTAATAGGATTTTAACTCCGGTTTGGCCTAATGTCCGTCTGTAAGGCCTGGCCCGGCTCTGTTAGGCCAGACCTGCCTTTCAGCCGCATGCACAACTCACTCTTACCGCAGGGCTGCAGATGAGAGCGGCCGAATAAATGAATTTGTACCCTCAGGTGAACACGCACTGTCAAACCAGACCTATTAACAGATGGTGTGGCTAACAGTGTGTTAAGAGTACTTGACTTTAAGGCCTAAAAGCGCACGGGAAGAGAGAAGAGTTAGAAGAAGTTTTATGGGGACTTTCCACAGACGTAATGATCTTGATGCTGTGCAAAATGTTTATTCTATCCTGTATCCCTAAACCACCCATCACAGAAAACTTCCTGCATTTTTACATGATCAAAAAACATCACTCTTTATGATTTATCCCTTATACAAAAAAGAACTGCAGTATATTGAAGTAGAACTGCAGTAAAACTGCAGTACCAAGTGGTTTAACTGCAGTTTAATTCAGATTTGCAGTATAATGAAGTATAGTCACAGTACAACTGCAGTAAAATTGTAGTACAAGTACAGCTGCAGTAAAATGAAGTACAACTGAAAGTTGCATGAAGTATAAAAACAGCATAACTGCAGTTGTATTGCAGTTTTATTTTACTAGTACTTTAGATGTATTGCAGTGTAGTTGTACTCCAGTAAAACTACAGACATTTTAGGTTATACTGCAATACTGCAGTTTTTTTTTGTGCCCAAAAAACTGCATTTTTCTATATGTAACAAAAACTGTAGTATTACTTCTAAAAAACTGCAGTAATCTTTTGTAAGGGATATGCTATTTTCCTCATGCGGACCCCCCCAAAAAATAAAAAAATATCCCCACAAGGTCAAAGATTTCTGGTATTTTCAATGTAGGGTTTAACAGTAACACACACACACACTTAAGGCCAAAGTATACTTCAATGTTTACGCGTACACGAGGGTGATCGTACAGTGCACGTGATGCAAATTTCGTAATGAGAAGAGTACGCACACCGCCGGATTTTTGTAAGCGCGCGTACTTTGTAATTTTTTTGCAGAAATTAATCTAGTGTGTAATGGTCTCTGGTTTCCTTTCCTCCGTATTGGCAGCTGCAGCGTTAGCATTAACCGTTATGCTTTTTTGGCTGTTGTCATCTAGTGGCTTGACAGAACCCTTACAAAAGATTACTGCAGTTTTTTTTAGAAGTAATACTACAGTTTTTGTTACATATAGAAAAATGCAGTTTTTTGGACACGAAAAAACTGCAGTATTGCAGTATAACCTAAAATGTCTGTAGTTTTACTGGAGTACAACTATACTGCAATACATCTAAAGTTCTAGTCAAATAAAACTGCAATACAACTGCAATTATACTGTTTTTATTCTTCATGCAACTTTCAGTTGTACTTCATTTTACTGCAGCTCTACTTGTACTACAGTTTTACTGCAGTTGTACTGTGACTATACTTCATTATACTGCAAATCTATGGTTGTGCTTCATTAAACTGCAGTTAAACTACTTGTCACTGCAGTTTTACTTCAATATACTGCAGTTCTTTTTTGGTGTCATGAAAAATCAATGCTAATCAGTGCTAACGCCTGATCAAAAGTTGTTATCGTGATGTTTTGACTAAAGCTGCGTTCACGCCATGTCAAAATTACTGTAACTACTAGATTCTGGCTCACTCACGTTCTTACAATTACAGTTTGTAAACCGGGAGTTTTCTGAAAGCTGTACCACCTGACCACGTGTTGTGATCTCAAGATTACGAAAACTACATACTATTGTATGATGTTTTTTACATGAACCGCACGAACAACATGCTTGAAATATAAAATGAATGCCTATTGCATGAAAAACTAACTGGAAAATGATATTGGAAGCAAAAAACATGCCTAACATGAGCTAAGCTAACAGTTGTTTTTCTCATTTATATTCACTTGCTTCCATGTTAGGCCATCACCATGACGTCCAGATCAACACATTTTGCATCAATCCCTCCCAAATTGAAGCTTTTTGAGACACATGTCCCTAATGAAGATCACCCTTATTTGATATTATTTGTCATCAGGCTGATAAGAGCGAGCAGCACGCCTCGAGTCTAATGAAACTCCACTCCATTAGCGCTGAATCGGACAGATTGGCCTCCCAGAGAAATGAATTGAGTTTTTTGTATTTGTGAGATCATTCTCCCTGCATTAACTGATCTTTATCCCATCTCTTCATCACAGCCAAATCAAGTTAGGCGGCCATGATTAGCTGGGGTGGCCTCCCTTTTTAAGCAGTAATTGGGTTTAGCGGCTTAGCTGATAGCGCCATTAGGACCAATAACGGCCTTGCTTGGCTCTGAGAGTGAAACAGATTCTCCTGGAACAGATGGCAGATGCTGGTAAAGGGGCTTGATTTAGAGGGGGCGAAAGCAAAGTTTGTGTAACTGTAGAACTTCTGGCGTTGTGCTGTGTCTGTACGTGTTCCCTGATGTCTTTTTTGCAAGTATATATATATATATATATATATATATATATATATATATATATATATGTGTGTGTGTATATATATGTACATATATATATATATATATATATATATATATATATATATATATATATATACACATATATATATGTACATATATATACACACACATATATATATATATATATATATATATATATATATATATATATATATATATGTACATATATATATACACACATATATATATATATATATATATATATATATATATATATATATATATATATACATACATATACATGCATCTATAATTTATTCAATTTGTCTACTGACACTGTCCACACCTCAAATTATGATGTTATGTTTACTGGCATTTTGTGGCATAAAATCAAAATCTGTGTCTGAAAGCGCTCCCTATCCACTATATAGTGCACTATATCGGCCATTTTGTAGTGCTGTCCGAATTCTGAGTGAACGACTTCATTCCCTACATTCGTTCACTACTTTTACCCACAATGCTCTCTGATTTTGAGTGTACATTCGATGTACACTCGTTAAAGCGCCGTTACCCAAAATCCAACGCGATAAGACGATCGAGCGCGGAAGAAAAATAAATATGGCGGACGGCAATACGGGAAGCGGGAACTTCTACAAATGTAAGTGTAATTTTTTATTAATTAGAACATCTTTGTAAAGATATTTTGAAGCGAAACGATACAGATTTATATCATAATATATATATATATACTTATTATCATATGACAATTTGGTCGATTTTTCTCATATGTTATTGAACTGTTGCACATTGTATACTGTTGTTTATATTGTATTTATTTACCATTATATTTTTTATAAACAAATGTGACAGTGTAGTGTTATTTTTAAATATAAATTTAGTAAATAGCATGACACAGGTGTTTATATTCTCTCTTTATTCTCAATTGCTGACGAAAATGTCTGGCGCGTGCTATTAACGTCAGCGTCCGAATTCGCTCACTCATTTTCGTTCACTCTTTGCTGATATAGTGCACTCAACTGTCATGCACTATATAGGGGTTAGTGAACGAGTGAACGAGTGGGCGGTTTCGGACACAGCTAAAGACTATTATTGTATTTATCCTCATTTACATTGATTTCTATTTATTTTCCTCACACATCTTACTCATGTTTACACCTAAACAATAACTTAAAAAAAACCAGTAATGTTTCGGTTAACTTCAAGGCTTCGATTGGACATGCTTTTTATATAGAGACCATAATTGACCCTGATCAATTGGCCAACGTTTACCTGGATATATAAAACATCCATTTAACAGGTTAGTTCATCCAAGAATGAAAATTCTGTCATTAAAAAATAACAAATTCATGTCGTTCCAAACCCGTAAAGGCCCATTCACACCAAGAACAATAACTATAAAGATATAGTTCTAAAAATCGTTCTAAATATAAAATAATAGCAGTGTCCACGCCACAATGATAATGGAGGGCTTAACGATAAGAGGCCGTAAGACCTTCGTTCATCTTCGAAACAAGATGTTTTTGATGAAATCCGAGAGGTTTGTGATCCCCCATAGAAAGCAACGCAATTACCAATTTCAAGGCCCAGAAAGGAAGTAAAGACATCGTTAAAATAGTCCACGTGACTACAGTGGATCAAACTTAATGTTATGAAGCGACATGAATACTTTTTGTGCCCAAAAGAAGACCACAACAAAAACAACAACTTTAATCAACACTTTTTTCTCTTCCCTGTCAGTCTCCTACGCTGTTGATGTTGTAAACATTGCAGCTCTTCCGGGTTATACGTCCGAATGCCGGCTCAGTATTGGCCGGCTCCTGTGTCAGCATCGCGTGAACAGTGTCGGCGACACGAAAGAGAAAAAAATGTTGAACAAAGTCATTTTTTGTGCACAAAAAGTATTCTCTTTGAACCACTAGCCGCATGAAATATTTTAATAATGTCTTTACTACTTTTCTGGGCCTTGAAAGTGGTAATTGCTTTGCTTTCGATGGAGGATCAGGAAGCTCTCAGAATTCGTCAAAAATATCTTAATTTGTGTTCCGAAGACGAACAAAGATCTTACGGATGTGGATAAACATGAAGGCAAGTAATTAATGACAGAATTTTCATTTTTGGGTTAACTAACCCTTTAAAGGGTGTGTCTTCAACTCTGGCCACTTTAGGCCCTTTTAAAAGAAAATCCATTGTTATTTTAATTGATGGCTGTATAAATATGGATCAACTGATACAGAAATGGGAAAGTTTAATATTTAGGCATACATAACTGAAGTTGATAGATCTTCTTCACAGATTTCCCTGATTTCAGACTAATTCAAAAAACGTCTTTGACGTGGAATATCAAAATGTGTATTCTAAGAAGTGCTTATGATTGGCACACACACACACACAAGTATGTCTTGTGATTGATGTGATAAATGGCTTTAAAAACAGCGTAATGTTGGGCTGTATGGCGTATCTTTACAGAGTCTAGATGCAGCAAAGAGCTTCTCATTAATGCAGGAACAGTGCCGCCTTTTCCCGCACAAATCTGTCTCTGGAGAAAGACTTATGAAAGAGCACTTCAGATGAATGAGTGTACACAATACCGCTTCAATTATTCAAGTCCAGCTTGGCACAGGGTGTGACTTTTGGGAAACACAGCACATGCTGCCCAGATCTGTGTACCTGTTGAGTATTAAAACTATTCAAATGATCCAGCTTAAATGGTCCGTCTCAGCAATTCATGTCCACTATAAGATTGCAAAGAGACCAAATCAACCACCCTGACCAACATTACCAGTTCTGATTGACCATTCCGACGTTCTAGCGTGGCAAGCTCTCAAGTCGTGGCTAACGCTGTGAGACTAATGTCTGTCAAAGGAAAATAAAGGCACTTTAAAACAATTTAAAAAGAAATCAAGCAGTTCACATTGCGAGAAAAGTATCCTGTGGTGAGTCTAAGGCAGTTGGATCATGTTAATAACGCTGAAGTTAAGTACCTGCCTGGTGAGATAAAAGACTTGACAGGTTATAAGGCGTTTCATAATATGGGAAATTATGGATAATAAGAGCGCCATAAACGTAGATTGGTATGGTTTGCGAAGATGAGCTGGAGAAAATTATTGCACTGATGTCTTTGACTCATTTCGTTTAATATTCTTGTTTCCTCTGCTAACAGGCTAGAGATACAATTCAAATGTTTTCTAAAATCCATTACGCTAAACTCAATACCTTCAACACAGCGTGCGTACACAGCCTGATAAAACATCATACTGTGATTTCACAGCAGGTGACATGCTGAATGGGATTTATATTGCTTTTTCGAAGAATTGTATCTTTATATGGGAGAATAAAAGAATGTTCTATGTTATGAATATACTGTAAAAAAAAAATGACCATACGATCCTCAAAAAGGTACATTACTACCAAAAGTGTATATATATATATATATATTAGTGATTTTTTTTAAAAAAGGATAACTTCCCAGTGTCCACTTGTGTACCATTTTTTCTGAGAGTATATATATATATGAGGAGGAAAGGGAGTGTTTCCTCAAAAAAAAAAAAAAAAAACAGATGAGAAAATCATCAATTAGAAAAATAAAACAACTCAAATATGACAAAATTTGACATTCAAAAGTTTAGGAACTATGGCAGCTGAGAAGGCCATTCTTTGTGTTCTCTGCTTGTAATGAAGCTAAAAATGGCTATAAAAATATATAAACTATTTTTACTATAAAACTCTGCCATCTGTCTCTTTAATGCCGTGTAGTTTCAGTCATCGGACTGACACTTTTGACACACAAGCCAAACAAGAGCAAACGTATCTCAAGCCCCGTTGCACGCCGTTTCCATTAAACATGTCGTTCAACCCGGAAACTGTAGCAAAACGTTGCGCACCGGTTTGAGCTTGAACGTGCCCATGTTGTTTTCGTGCACGTTCTCGTCCAATCTACGGTGGCCGAGAGAGCTCAACGCGCTGCAAATAAGAAAATACATGCAAATAAAAAAAACACATGCAAATAAAAAAAAACGTGATCATCAGTTTGACAACACATGTGCTGCAAATCCTCACAACACATGCAAACACAAAAACGCACTGCATATAGCGCAAAACACAACGGAAATGTTTCAAGGGGGACCTGAAACAAAAAGTGACGGACCCTACTTGACAAAAGCACAAACTAAAAAATATTAAAATATATTATGTAGGCATTAACTCCATGTAATGTGTTTCACTAACAGAAAAGTGTTTTAATATGTGGCACTTTAAGAGATGAATGATAATTTAGTGGATGATTTAAAAATATTCGTTAATCATCTGTGGCGTACTAATGTGACGTAATCGTAACGGCCGCCTGAGGCGCTCGACGACCACGTCATCTGTGAGCTTCTAGCAAACTGAAAAACACTTTATTAAAAATAATAAATACATGAAATAATGTACAGTTGTTTATTTTTGTTTGCAGTTTTTATAGTATTTAATGATTGTGAACACATTGTGCACTCAAACGCCGTACACTATATAGGGATTAGTGAATAAGTGAAGGGTGAGTTGAACTGGTTTTGAACACAGCTAATAAGCAGGTCCTAGTAGGGTCCGTCACTTTTTGGGGTCCCCCTTGAAACATTTCCGTTGTGGTTTGTGCAATTTGCAGCGCTTTTTGTATATGCAGCGCGTTTGTGTATTTGCAGCGTGTTTTTGTGTTTGCATGTGTTGTGAGGATTTGCAGCACATGTGTTGTCAAACTGATGATCACTTTTTTTATTTGCATGTGTTTTCTTATTTGCAGCGCTTTGAGCTCTCTCGGCCACCGTACGAATCGGCTTTAATGAAATTATGATGGGAAAACTAATTAAAAAGTAAACAGCTGTCATTTAGATATCACTGCTTCATGTCACATCAAAATCAAACTTGAAATGACCTTGAAACATGAGCAATTAGCGTTGTGAAATTAAAGGTACATCTTCCTGTCTAAACTGAACATTAGTTCACAAATATATATATATATATTTATTTATTTATTTAATTATCGTTAGTTGAAATGCCCGTTACAACCACAAGAGGGCACTTCACCTTGGACTGTTCACATGCACACTCACTCACTCACCAATGGACTTCACTTCCCACAATCCATTAGCACACATTCACTGTCAGATGCTCACTACATCCTCCAGAAGCCTCGTACCCTGTCACTGATTACCCCAGCCAACTGCAGCACATTATCTGTCACTATTTAAGCACCACTCTCACACACACACAGTCAACGTGAGGTCTTGATATTCTGTTGTCATTTCTGAGCATTATTCCCTGTCTTGTTTTCCTGGTTTCTGATTGTTCCCTGCCTGCCTGTTGGATTTATTGCCTTGGATTATTGAACTGTTGATTGCTTGCTGCCTACCTCCATCTACTTTACCTGTTTAACGTTCACGGCTCTGCCTACCCTCTGACATTCCTGTTTGCTGTTGATTTGACCATCGGTTGACCACGTTGCTCAATAAAAGCCTGCATTTGGATCCCACTCCGCTGTCTCTTCATTACAAAAACTCCAATTTGATTTGATTTATACTTGGTTTTAATGAACAGAACATTACATAGGCCTAGTGTAATCATACAAAAAAGAGTTGAATTTGCTCTCTATTTTTTATGTAATGTTTATTTAACCGGTAAAAATTGTAAGAGGGACACAAATTTCCATTTGGTATATAAAAATTGAGGACTTTGCCTCCTCATTTTAAAACACCACTGATATATAAGCAGGAGTTTACTTAATTGAATTCGCAAATCAGAGAAAAACAACACAGGCAATGACGTCTGGGAAATGAAGTGTTCTTCCACCCTCACCCACAAAAGTTTATTTATAAAATGGGCTACATAAAAAAACAGGATGCATTCAAAGACGTCTATCTATCTAAGAAATACAATTATTTTATATGCAATATTAAACTCTGATTTCACAGTTTGGCAGTGGAAGTTATCAAATTACAGTGTGTAAATTAGTGAAATAAAGATCCTATTGATCATCATTTAAAGGCCCATGATAAGAGCTCTACTTCCTGTGACACTGTGGGGATTCGTGGCTTCTGTGTTATCGCAAACCAATATATCTAATCCCTGAGGTGAGGTGAATCTCTCCCCTGCTTCACGTCCTGTAATTCCATTGCTTACCCTGTTTAATACACTATACAGTCATTTGGATTTACAAGCATTTGCTCCATATGTGACCTCCGCTTAGTGACATCATTGTTATAAGGGAATTAAATTTGTGGAGGCTCCATGAAGACTGTGAGACAGTGTGTGTGTGTGAGAGACATGTGAGAGAGACAGACAGACGGGATAAAGCAATTGATCTTCATGAATCTGACATGCCTGTCCACTTGAAAATAAATCACAGGAGCAAAGTACCCATTACACTGCAAAACAGACAACAGAAACTGACATGAATAAGAATGATTTACATATCGAGTTTTGCTGTCTTTTCATGGGTCAGTAATGTCGATGAAAGGTTTTCTAAAATATAAAAAATATTTGATTTTGCATTTCTTTGGGTGAACCAATGTGATCGTTCTGCGTTATTGTTACGTTACATTTTCATCTGAATAACTTGAATCTATTGAGCTATCTACATTTAAACTACATTTACATGGCTGGTATCCTCCAAAAAGTTTCTACAGTCATGGGCCATCAAAAATGATCCTATTTCTGTCCAAAACAGAAGAACGCAGGAAATTATATTTTTCTTTATTTTATATTTTTAAATTTTACCCAAAATATTATTTATAAATTTGCATTACTGTATCGTGTGCTGTATCGTGAATAAGTCATGGTGCGGAGTGCCTGTAACCCCTTGTGTTGTGACTTATTCACGATACACCACTAGCCTTGAGTTCATTATTGCTTTTATAAAACAGTTACCACACAATATAAATATTAAAGCCAAAAAATATGTATCAATGCTACTTTCATGACGTAAAATCCGTAAATGCCTTCCTTCCACCGGAAAAAATAGTCCCTGGTCATGACCAGCAACAGAAGTTACATTATTACGCCATTAGATGGCGGCAAAGACTGTCTTTATGAGTGTGTCAGAGTAGCGAAGACTTTCGCATTGAAAAGACTGAATTGTTGTGGAGACGCAACTGACATGCTTTGACTAGAGCTGTCAGTCACCGGAAAACCATTTACTGTTAAAAGGACGAGAGAGACATTTAAACAGATTTTTTATTATGAACATAGGACTGACCTGAGGGCAAATGCTAAATCTGAATGCAGGTAATAAACTCGCTCAGTCCAGCTCTTTCTCTCGATACTCTTCTACGTAATACAATAAGCTTCAATGAACAAAATCAATTGAGAACAAATAGTTTACATTGTGAAATCGCAAAGGCTGCGCTAATTTATTTTATGCGCAGCTTGTCAGTGAAGTACGGCTCCAAATGCTCATCCGTCCGAAAGCACTGTGAGTTTGAGTCGCTTATAATGTACATTTGAAAAAGCATCGCGCGTCAAACATCTTTCCAGTCATGAAAGGCATTTATTAACATCTTGTCCAACATTTAATAACATGTTTTCACTCCAAACTCACTTTCTTAACAACAGTTGAGCATCCTTCTGTGAGATGATGTGATATCTTACATAGAATAAGGCAGTCGTGTGTTTACTAGTCGTGTTTAATCAGTCAAAGAGTTTCAAACTTCTGATTATTCAGCTACAGTGATATCTTCTTCTTCTGTATGGTATATTTGGAGTTTTTATGCAAGAGCCCCCTCTGGCTTTCAAATGGAGAAGTATTTACTTGCCGTACAGCTCTGACAAGCTGCACATTAAATAATCGCAGCCTTTGCTAAATCGCGTGCGATTTAAACGCGATAAATCGCACAACCCATAGACATAATAAATACATAGACTCCCCATTGGCCTACTTGCAGAAGGCCAACAGTCATAAGTGGACTGAAGAACAGATGCCTAACTATTTTGAGGTTTTACAAACAGTCGCACAATCCAAACCACATATCGGGGAATTACCCTTCACATGTAAATCTGAACAATTGTTTCTGGTTGTATTTAGTCATTATAACATTATTTTGGTAGCTGATCACCAAAGTCCAAGCCAGAGGACTTTGACACGACAGCTCCTGCAGACTCAAAATCGACTCATACCCGTTGGTGATTTGATTGATTGTCATCTAATTGTACATCATTTCTATTTTCAACCCAGTTTAGCCAGTGGAAGCAGGACAACACAAACCTCAAGGAAGGCTGAAGAAACCATGTCAGTGGACTGTTACCTGCCTATTATTATTATTATATTATTATACGACTTATATTATTATATGATTGTACTATGCAATACTCACTATTTTATTTGCTCTTTTTATTTTATTGACTATTATTTTACAATTTATGATATACTATCTGCTATTTTATTCATAGTTATTATATTATTACTACTCCATTATACTATATTTTAGTGTATATATACTCAATTGTATTTTTAGGTTATTTATAATAATAATAATGTAGGCTAATAATAATATGCGATAGAATAAAACCACATATAAAATAAAACCATATCTTCACATTCATTTGATATTATCCTGTGACAAAAAAGGCCATTTCCAATTAAAATCGATGTTCACGTCTCATGTGCATTAAATTATATTACATTAGGGGCGTCTCCACAATTTTTAACCTTGAAAAATAAATCTAAGCTTGGCACGCGCAAGTTTTCACAATTCCTTATGACAATGAGTAACATTGTAGTTACATTCGAAAAGTATTTTAGATGACCAAAGTGATTAGTCTGAATTTTAATGTCATTTAAACATCAATGTAAACTGTGTGATAAAAACTTGCAAAACTGACATCTTACAATTGTGAACTATCAACTTCTAGCATTTCTCAATATTGTGAGTTTATATCTCAGAATTTGACTTTATAACTCACAATTCCAACTTTACATCACCCCATTCTTAGAAAAAAGTCAGAATTACGAGATAAAAACTCGCAAGATTCAGAATAATTGGAAACAAAACCTTTTTCGTACTCACGTAGATCATAAACTGGTAGAGAAATGTAAACTTTATTGCGCTTTTTGTCCAGAAAAGCCGCAGCTCCCCGTTTACTTGCATTTGTTTGATGAGGAGTCAACATGGCGGACTTGTTGACGTAACGCAGTAACAGTCCAAAGAGGCCATTGGGGCGTCTATGTATTTATAATGTCTATGGTGCGACCCTAATACATACATATATGACGTATTTATATTCAGAAGACTTGAGTGGTGTGAGTCATATTACCTACTTTTATGGTGCTTTTTGGACAGATATGAAAAGCACATTGTAACCTTGGGAAAGGTTCTCAGAGAAAGTTAATTGGAGTGGGGTCTGATCTTATCATAGATGTTCAATCTGAGTTAGTTAACAGTAAAACTCGAGGCTCGCTGCAGCCTCCCCGGTGTCGAATGGAAATAGCCTGAGGCAATAAGCTCTCTGAGACCCAGTCATTAGGAGGTAAGAAGTGAATGAGATCTGCTCGCCACAGCTAATCAATATTAATGATGGATTATTTACAATTAACAATGGGCCCTTAATGGCCGCCTAATTGTTTGTTTTGGCTTGACGTGACGAGGTGAGAGCAGCACATAAACTGAGGACATTAGTGAGGGAGAGGAGCTGAATGCCTTCTCACTTTCCTTCACAGCACAGATAAGCTCATTTGTAATGGAGGCCCGTTTTGTTTTTCATGCAGGGCTCCAACAACACAACTACTGAATGTTTTTCTAACCGCATGAAATCAAAATGTTTCCAGTTTCTCAGCTAACAGGGAATGATCATGGCACTTTAACGTTCTGTTATAGTTACGAACAACTTGCAGCAGCATTGCTCCAGTTATCTAGTCTAGCACAAAAAAATATATATTCATAGTTGGACATGCTTCTAACGTTTTTAAATGTACAGAGAACATGCAGATGTAACATACAACCTCTACATACAATAACTGTTTTAACATTTTAAGAAAGTGGATCTTTTGAACACTCACTAAATAATTAGGTGTGTAGCAATATATCATGTCACAAAATATCACAATACAAAAATGCAACGATATCGTATTCTAGATTGCAGAAGACTAGGCAACACAGGAAAGGAAAGTTCAACACTCTTAAAAAAACAAAACAAAATAAAAACACGTGATGTTTATCTAAAGTCATTTTTGCTTATTAGTTTGGTTGAACTGAATCATCGAAGGTCAGGAGGAAAGATTAATAAATACATAGATTATATTTGTAATTTCACATGTAATCATTGCAGGTTTATATAATTTTCTGAGTTTGCATTTCACTGTTTTTATTCATTTTGAGGAATACTGAGTCTGTTTACACAGCGCACATAATACCTCCGATTTCTCTCAACGTGGGAGTCAATACATGGAAAAACAGAGTAACTTTATGTTACTTATCTGAAAAAGTAACAGATATTTAAAAGTAATGTTTTTTTAGTAACTTGTTACATGCAGCCTTAAACGACTGTCAAATTATTGTTATCAGTCAATCGAACAGAGGACACGTGAATCTGAAGTTCAATTATCACATGCACATTACTAAAATAGCTGAGAATTCATATTTTTTTCACGCGTCCTTATTTTCTCATGTGATTGGCACAAAAATGGGAATGCTAATGGATAGTTCTATATGTATGTATATGTATTCTATATGTATTAGAACACCTTGATTGTTCCATTGAGCTGCAGGCACTCAACTACACAAGCTATACTTAAAACATTAAAACTCCTCAAGTTTGGTTAAAAACCCATGATTTCAAACGTACGGTTTCACCCCCCACCCCAACTCAAACTTCAGCATTTTGATTGGATGTTGTGAATCTCCCTGCTCACACCTTTTTTTTACGCTTTTGTTTTGCAAATGGGGGGGGAGGCACCCTGCAGTTTAAGAGGGGGTCACCAAAGTTAGAGCTGCCTGTGTTTTCTTTCCCACCTTCTTGCTCATTCAGCCTGTTGCTGTGACACTGGAACACAGTTCATCAGGATAAACTGACTGCAAAGACACAAAAAGCGGGAAACGCTGTATTTTTGGATTTTCAGGCCGAGTAACTAGTGAGGACCGCTTGTGTCCCTCGAGTGCATTTCTAACATAAAAAGCTTGTTCTGCTATCTAAAACAAGGACTTTTTTCATCTTTTTGGTGACTTTTGCCAGTTTAACCTTACGAACAATGGCTCATTTACTAGTTATACTAGTAGTGATGCTAGTTTCAGTATCAGAACCATTCCTTCTGGACCACACGGGTCGATTTGACTGGCAGAGGACCCTTCGACCAGGTGAGGGATGCCCTAAAAAGTGCCAACCCGAGAGGTGCCCAGATGTTAGGCAGCTGCAGGGTTGTCCAGCTGGGCTGGTTCGGGACCAGTGCGGGTGTTGCTGGGAGTGTGGAAACGACGAGGGGCAACTGTGTGACCCGGAGCCCCGGTCCGGGTCTAGTTTCTATGGGCGCTGTGCTGCCGGTCTGCGCTGCAGAGCTCCAAGCAGAAACCCCACAGGTGAGCCCAGAGCCATCTGCGTGTGCAGCAAGCAGGAAGCAATCTGCGGTTCTGATGGAAAGACATTTAAGAATATGTGTCAGTTTCGGGTGGCCCAACAGAAGCAAGGCAAAGGTCAGATGTTGTCAATGGTGCACCCCGGCCCCTGCAAGACAAGTGAGTATCTCTAAAAACTATGATTAATTCTTCTTTGTATGTATACGATACATATAAAAGATAGGTCTTTATCTATCAATCCATCTATCTATTAGGGGTGGCACGGTTCACAAAACCCACGGTTTGGTTCGTATTACGGTTTTAGGGTCACTGTTTTCAGTTCAGTTCTTGTTATTTTTTCCTTTAATCTTTAACACTCCAGAAATTTCGTTCAGCATATGATAGCTTATTAGCTTAATTATCCACAATTTAGGATGCAGTATTAACATTTTTGTTCACTAACTGAATTTGACTGGACTTTAAGCACATTATTGGGACCATCTCTGAGTTAAAGCTGGGTGAGATTTTGATACAGCAAGAGAGAAGACATTGATGATGACATGCTTTTCGTTTGTTTGGCATAAAAGGAGCATGTGTATTGTTATCTCTACAGGAACTTGGGCCTTTTTAGCACACAAAGATTGAAATTAACTTGCATTTATCAAACTGCCAACTTCAGTGTAGCTCTTACAAAAAAAATATTTTAAGAGACAAAGAGAGGAACTCTTAAAGCTCTGTCTTTTAAACAAGTCAAAATACTTTAAACATAAATATATAATATAATGTAATAACATAAATATTGCCCGGGCACTGAGAGGTTGCTTAAATGCTGCGGACAGTAGAAGTTGTTCCTAACCGGCTCTCTCCTGTTTGTGCTTATCCACACATTGGCGTGATCAAATGAACGGTCATATTAGAAGTGTTTCTATTAGCATATTGAATGCATTTTCCACAATGCTTGCACGCAGTCGCAGTTCCATCTACTGTTTTATTTCCGTTGTCATCGTAAGTAACATGAATTCCAAAATGTTCCCACACACCGGATTTGAATGACACCGATGCATCCGCCACATATCGCGCCAAAAAAAGCGTGGAAAGCGCGGCCGCGTTGCTTCCATTTTGAGCGCGATTGCCGCGCGCCTACATAGGAAACAATGAATATGCGCGTGCAAAAGATGTTCGCGCGAAACTGTCTGAAACGTCGAACCGTGCGACATACACACACGAAGTGAACCGAACAGTTTGAACGGTTTTTCATGTACCGTGCCACCTCTACTATCTCTCTATCTATCTCTCTATCTATCTATCTATCTATCTATCTATCTATCTATCTATCTATCTATCTATCTATCCATCCATCCCTCCCTCCCTCCCTCCCTCCCTCCCTCCCTCCCTCCATCCATCCATCCATCCATCCATCCATCCATCCATCCATCCATCCATCTATCTATCTATCTATCTATCTATCTATCTATCTATCTATCTATCTATAATAGATTTGACAGAATTTTACAACATTTTAATTGATTGTATTTAAAATATACAATATTGTAATGCAATATTTTGATTACAGCACAACAAATACTACCACACACTAAAAAATGCTGTGCTGTTTCGACCAAAATATTGACTCAAATATAGACCCAACTGTTGGGTTAACAATTTAATTCAAAGATTCAACCCAACTGTTGGGTTTGTGCATTTTTGACCCAAAATTTGGGTTGAAACAACCCAGCATTTTTTTTTTGAGTGCATGATAAACACGTTACAATTCATAAATATCTTAAAAAATAAACATGTTAAATTATATATTCACATGAAAATAATGAGAATGTTTTTTGGGGGTTTTTTGCATTATGGAGAATTGGGTGGGGGAGCGTAGTTGTCATAAATATAAATTCACAATGCAAAAAATTAATGGTCCTTTGTTTTCCTCCAGTCAAATATGATTATTTATTTCTTTTGCCATAAAATATGACAATATATCACATGTCTTGACAGAGATTGACCTTTCCAAATGCCTGCAAACACTTTTTGGCATTTGATTTATAGTCTTACTCGAATTGTTTGCTCGGCTACCATCGTTTTGGTATGAATACATCTGCCAATGTAAATGAGTGTGTATATATAGATGTAAATGTCCTTTCAGGAGGAACCATTGTCATGGATAGAGTATGAGTGCCAACATAATCACCTCATTTAAAAGTTTTGTCATGGAAAACGCAAACTTAAACCCATTTGTTCAGCTGTGGGAATGAAAATTCAGCCATTAGGTTTGTTTTTACCTTACAGTCATGTTTAAGATTAGCAGCTTGTAAGTGTCCAATGACACACCTTAAAATAATTAACCAAGCAAACAAAACACCACACAAATGGCTACAGCAAATACAGAAGCTG
Source organism: Opsariichthys bidens (assembly GCA_037194245.1). Taxonomy (NCBI): domain Eukaryota; kingdom Metazoa; phylum Chordata; class Actinopteri; order Cypriniformes; family Xenocyprididae; genus Opsariichthys; species Opsariichthys bidens. Next base: position 7,125,198 of record CM074308.1, on the reverse strand, counting down.
GTGTGAAAGAACCATCTAGTTGCATAGGTTTGCTTTAGGACACTTTTCACCTTAAAATATGAATGTGTTACGTTTTATTTTTTAAAGTGTTAGTTCACCCAAAAATGTAAGTGGCTCAGTGAGTCTCTATTGCCAGTAATTAACACTTTCAATGACCAGAAAGCTACTAAAAACATTTAAAACAGTTCATGTGAGTACAGTGAATCAACCTAAATATTATAAACTTTATAAATCGATGAGAATCCTTTTTATCTGCCAAAAAAAAAAAACCCAAAATGACTTTTCTAGAGATAGCAAATTTCAAAACACCACTTTGAAGCTTTATGAATCTTTTGTTTCGAATCAGTGGTTCGAAGCATCACGTGATTTCAGTAAACAAAGCTTCGTTACGCAATAAATGATTTGCAACGTCAATAGTTCATGTGATCCGTGAACCGAATCACTGATTCAAAACAAAAGATTCGTAAAGCTTCGAAGCTGTGTTTTGAAATCGGCCATCACTAGATGTTTTTTTTGGCACACAAAAGTATTCTTGTTGCTTTATAATATTAAGGTTGAACCACTGTACTCACATGAACTGTTTTTAAATGTGTTTTTAGTATCTTTCTGGTCATTGAAAGTGTTAATTGCTGCCAATAGAGACTCACTGAGCCATTAGATTTCATCAAAAATATCTTAATTTGTGTTCCGAAGATGAACGAAGGTCTAGAACAACATGAGGGCGAGGAATTAATGACAGAAGTTTCATTTTTGGGTGAATTAACCCTTTAATCCCTTCCTATTCTAGCTTGAGCTATTTTGAACAATGGCCGAAACTTTCTATTACTATTTATGATTAATTATAAGCTGCTTTAGATGAAAGCCTCTGCTAAATGAATAAATATAAATGTTACTAATGCATCTAAAGTTCAAAGTTTCCATCTTCTGCAACCTGTACAGAACCAGTAATCACTTACGCTCCCCGTGACATCGTCACAACCCAAGGAAGTGATGTCATCTTTTCCTGTGAGGTGTCGTCGTATCCACTGGCTTCCATCCAATGGAGTAAAGAGGGGGACGTTATTTCTTTTCCTGCTGATGATTCAAACACGGCTGTACAGGTATGTGAACATCTAAGTGAACAATAAAACAGGGAAGCGACATCCTCACAAACACAAACTGAAATGCATCATATTCTTTAGTATTTTTCATTGCATTTTCCTTCTAATTGAAGCTTCAGCAGACGAACGCACACACACACACAAAAAAAACACCAGGTTTTCATTCTAGTCACATTCTCTTAGAGACAGTGCTGGTTTTGTTAAATGTGCAATGGTGTGCGTTTCTGTAATTACAGGCCCGTGGAGGTCCTCGGAGGTTTGAATTGACCGGCTGGCTCCAGATTCAAAGAGTCGGGCCGGACGATGCAGGTGTGTACACATGCACCGCCAGGAACGCCTTCGGAGAGGTGTCTGCCTCCGCCAGATTACAGGTTACACATGGAGGTATGTGAGAGCACACTCATTCATAGACACAGACACGGCCTTCAGAAAACAAGGTCAGAGGTGAACAAGCTGAAAAAACACACACTCACAGACACTGTTTACGTGCTTTACGCACACACTTATACCCAGAGGAATATGTTATTGTTCAGAACTGACTCAGGAGACTTGCTTACATTTAAGTATACATACAATGTTTACCCCATTGGGAGGAATAAGAACAGACACAAATGAGTCCAGGGTTGATGGTATTGCACAGCTCAAAGAATATGATGACAAATGTAATTGATATTTGAGATCTTGGAGTTTGTTCTCAGATTTTGGTATCTAGCACTGTTTGAGACTCTGTTGAAGTGTCTTCTATATATGAGATATCTGGGTCTTATTAGTGCAGGATGATTTTGGATGAATTGAGAATCGCGATTTTTGGTTTCAAAGAGAGATCACAATTATGAGATTCTGACAAAATGGTAATTGCTGCTTAATTAATCTGAATGACTTGCTTTAAAAATGAATGAATGATTCAATGACTCACTTATTTCATTACTGGATAAATCAGCGTTTTTGAATGAATCCCTTGAGTGAATAATACAATGACGAATACATTACAACAGTCACTTGTCGCCAATGTAATGTTTCTGTGATTTGCTCTATTTTGAATCCTTCTGTAGACATAAGTGTTTGCATCCAAACTATAAATTGTTTTAACCCAGTACTTCTGTGATAATATGAATATTTGAACGTTCCAGGATTTTCAAAGGTTTAATAGGCACAGGCAAATCATTGAGATCATATGGGTGTTTGTATGTATCGTTAAAATATCGCAATCTCGGTAATCGTGCAGCTCTAGGTCCTATCTATCTATCTATCTATCTATCTATCTATCTATCTATCTATCTATCTATCTATCTATCTATCTATCTATCTATCTATCTATCTATCTATCTATCTATCTATCTATCCATCCATCCATCCATCCATCCATCAATCCACCCACCCACCCATTCACCCACCCATCCATCCATCCATCCATCCATCCATCAATCCACCCACCCACCCATTCACCCACCCATCCATCCATCCATCCATCCATCCATCCATCCATCCATCCATCCATCCATCCATCCATCCATCCATCCATCCATCCATCTATCTATCTATCTATCTATCTATCTATCTATCTATCTATCTATCTATCTATCTATCTATCTATCTATCTATCTATCTATCTATCTATCTATCTATCTATCTATCTATCTATCTATCTATCTATCAACATCCTTCATTCTCGGTTAATGGATTTAAAATATTTGAAAGAGACCAGGTTATGCTGCTTCAATTTCGTCTGAAGAAAGTTCCTATCAGATTTCCTCTCAGTTTAGTCTCTTTTCTATGTAGGAAAAAAATATATTAAATTATTATGCTTATAAAACACATTTGCAATTTTTATATAACCAGTTTCATATTAGTTGACTAGTATTAATCTTTTTCAGTCAGACAATTTGATTTGATCCTCATCTAATTACAATGAATAGTATTTTTGCACTGCTATTTACTTCCTCTGTGTTTTTGTGTTGTTTCATGGATATCTATTATTACATCAAGATACATTTACTTTAGAAATAAAATTACTTTTGGGGGCGGGGGGGGGTTGGGTGGTAAAAATTTAGCGACAAGAAAAATACACCAGTTTTATTTTTCTTACCTCACTGGCAGACATTTTATAAAGTCACCTATTTTTTTTTGGTAACGCTTTATTTTACAGTGTCATCGTTACATATGTTACATGCATTTACTGTTGTAATAACTAGAAATTGTGCTTAATTACAAGCAATTAACCCTAAACCAAACCCTCATCCTAACCCTATAGTAAGTACATGTAGTTAATTGTCATTACTCACTACTTAAATATATAATTTCACTGTAATAGATTTTTCAGAAAACAAAACTTGTCTTGTGTCAAATGTATCTTTATTTAAGAAATTTAAAGTATTTGTACTGGAAATCAAACCATAAATACTGAGGAAGAAAATCCTTTATCATATCAAAATTCGAAAATCAAAACACTTTTGCAGTGTACACTGTTAAAAAAATTACTGTGAATTTTACAGTATAATACTGGCAGCAGGGTTGCCAGTCAGTTACTGAAAATTGTACAGTAGTGTTACTGTAATTTAATTTACAGAATTTCCCTTTATTCTCTGATTACAGTAAATAACTGTATTTTTTAAAATGATGAAGGGTCAATTTACAGCAATATTCTGTAAATTTGAGTCAAACCAACACGTGACCCCAGAATGCATTGCAGTTTACAGCAATATGCTGTATTATTAAAAAACAGCCAGCGGCTGTAAAATAATGCTGTAATTTTTACAGCAATTCATTACAGTGTAGCAGGCTATTTAACCTAATACAACTAACAAATGTGCAGTTCCCTTTAATTTGAACATTTTTCTCGATTTAACATTGAAAAATATCCATCCGAACTGCAGAGAGAGATCTGTCAGGTTATTCATGTTCTCTCTGCGGTCAGTGGCGCGGTCAGAAAAGACATGCGAACGCTCCGACAGTGGGAGCTGATCGATTCCCATTCGCTACTATCAAAGCTTATTATCTCCTCATCTCTAAAGGTGAACTTGGCCTTCCGAGAATCCGACAGGGCTGACGATAACCGTACACCAGTCGAGGGCTTTCTGCAGCGGCAACGTAAAGCCTGGTGATGACAGGAGGTCGAGAGGGCCCTAGACGGGGGGATATTTGGAAGGGGAAGGGGAAGGGGTGGAAGGGCTTGTGTATTATGTGGCAGGTCGTTGCTGTGACTGTCTGGCTGTTATCTCTTTCTCTGGGGGGTCTGCTCCTTTATCTGCACCACCAGTGCCTGCCCCCCCCATCCCTCGTTTCCCGGAACGTCCCGACTGCATTGAACTCTGGGATAGGTGGTAGTGAAAGGTGACTCTGGACACAGGACAGACCTTTTTTCCTATGGGTTTAGAGAGAAAAATAGAAAAAATATTTATATATATCATGCAGGAAATGCTGAGCTTCCTAAAAAAATGTTCAAATGTAGATGCGCTGCTTTTTATTTAGTGCATTAATTAATAGATCCTCTGAGCATGCTGGCTGTTCGCTGCATTTTCACTCTGTTAATTAAAATAGCATCTACTAAAAATTTATTATTAGCTGTATATTATATTATGGTAGAATGATTACACTATATTAAACAAATGAAGAAATATATATTTTTTTAAAAGGACGTATCATTAATCATTAATGCAATGAATCCCATTTTTTCCCTTTATGTTTTCCAGGTTCTCAGCTGAACAAAGAGTTCCGGCAGAGTGAAAACGAAGCTTATAGAATATCAGACGAAGAGGAGAATGTCGATGATGAAGATTACGAAGGCCAGCCGAGTGGATCTATGGATTTGTAACATATATAGATATTATAAAGAAGTTTGCATTTAATCACAGATTTGTTTTTTTTAATTATGTTTGAAATTTAAGCTCCAATGTGTACTCCTTTTTTTTTTCGCCCTCTATGTGTGGGAGTTGTATATAAATCCATATCATTTCTATTCCCTTTTGACAATTGTACTTAAAAACAGAACTTAATTAAATAGTTGGTTTACTCATTGAGTCCTTTATTGTTCATAAAGCATGTTGGAAAATACAATATCTGCAATGTGGTTTTAGTTTGGGTGGAACCATACCATCCATGCCATACCGACCGTTCTCATTCGCATGTAGTTCTGTGTTTTGTTGAAAATAAGTAAAACAGACAGACAGAGTTAGACCGAGCTAATGTAGGCTGTTTCTGTCCATGGATATGCATTTCGGCTTCCATCCTAATACATTATGCCAGTGCTCGAATATGAGCAGTCATTTACGCCGTCATCGGCCGGGTGTTATGGCCCGCGCAGGGTTGGGGAGTAACGAAATGCAAGTAACTTAGTTGCGCATTTAAAATACAAAATTTGCGTAACTGTATTTCATTACAGTTACATTTTAAATGGGTGGTAATCAGATTACAGTTCCATCTGAAAAGTGTTTTAGATTACCAAAGTGATTACTTTGAGTTTTAATGTCATTTAAACAGCAATTGGTGATTCTCTGACTCTGACAGTCTGAGTTAAGTTTCTCGACTGTTTTCATGTTTTGTGATAGTTGTTTGTGAGTCATTTTATAATTCACACGTCATTGCAACTTTTTCTCACAATTTGTTTTTTTTCCCCCTCACAATTGTGAGTTTGCATTTCACAATTGTGACTTATTTTTCTCATAATTGCGAGATTTAAACTCACAATTGCGAGTCAGAATTGGGAGATATGAACTTGCAATACTGACTTTTTGTCTTGCAATTGTGAATTTAGTATGTGAGTTTATATGTCATAATTCTGACTTTTCTCAATATTGCGAGTTTCTATCTCATAATTCTGACTTTATAACTCGCAATTACAATTTTATATTACACAATTCTGAGGTAAAAATCAGAATTGTGAGATAAAAACTTGCAATGACATTTTTTGTGTTTGTTCCACTCTTATTAGTATTCCAAAGTATTCTAAAGTATTTAGATTAAGTTACTAAACTTTAGTAATGAAACAAAATACGTTACAAATGACTTTTTAAAGCATGTATTTGTAATTACTCTGAGCGCATGAGAGCGTGCAGGTCAGACCTGAACAGCACATGTTGCTATCTGTGTTTAAACTAAACTCATTTAAGTCTTGCTAACTTAAACATTCGAGCGCAAGACGTGAAAGAGAACTCGGTACAAGAGAACAGTGTACAGTGCGCAAATTTTGAGTTCTCTTTCGTGTCTTGCACTTAAACTGACAAATTCACACAAAAAGTTTGTGAACATGTCTTGGCGAGTATCCAAGCAAACATAGTAGATTATGTTTTAAGTGAACTTAAACACTCGAGAAAGAACCATGTTGTCTTCATATCAGCCTAATTTTCAGGGTTGCCAGGTTTTCTCAATAAAACCCGACAAATTGCCCAATTTTTACCTCCGTAAAATTTCTGGCAGGGTTTCCCTAGTGAAATTTGTATTCACTAGAGGCTAAATATTATCAGGTTATTTGGGGTCGCTTCAACCCGAGGACATGACACAGTGTTAAAGTAGCCCAAATCCACATAAAAAACACGGACTTGGCAACGCAGCTAATATTCCTGCTGTCTGTATGTGTTTTAAATGTGAATCAAACAACAAATATCAAGGAAATCACTCATTGTTCTCGACTGAATAGTTTTTGTAACTTAATAATTATTTGTTAATCTTTATTTAATGTATACAGTGAAGATTAATGTTGTTTTACATTACCGTATTCAATTTCTGTACCTGAAAACTACAGTTAGATATCTGAAAAATACTGTTTATTTTATTTGTATCTTTGCTCTTGTGTATTTATTTGTGTTGCTTGTAGTTTGATTATTTATTAGTTCTTATTTTCTTCATATTTATTTCCTTTTTTCCCTGAACACATACTGAACCGTGACCCTAAAATCGAGATAAAAACCGAACCTTGAGTAATTTGACCCGTTTTGCACCCTTTCTGTTTAGGGCAAATCTTTACAGCCATTATGCAAAAGTGCATGAGCCGGACTTCTCTAAAAGCCAAAAAAAAAAAAAAAAAAAAAAACAGCTATCGATGCATTTACCCCGAACCCATTCCCTGCTTTTGAATAAAACATCAGCACTGTCTCTCCTCACTTCTGGCTTCTCAAAGATGCTCAGCAGAGAAAAAAAAGCACCCAGGTTAAGTTGTTTGAAAGCTCTGGTATTAAGAGGCGTTTTACACTTAAGAAGTTGGTTTCGCTGGGTTTTCTCTTTCCTCCGCTATTGATTGATGCTTAGCTATCAATGCATAATAGAAAAGCACTCAGGACAAATGTGGGGTTATGGCCTTCCAGGGAGAGAGCAGACCAGGCTGTTTCTCAGCGCCATTATTGCCCCATAAAGGATCCCCGGGGAGGGACAAGTTCCTCACATCAGCACACACCAAATACCCAATTAAAAAAGAAGACCTTTAAATTCTCTCCTCTTTCCTGGGCAGAAATCAATCAGAATTCAATCTGTTCGGCTAGGATTCCGACAGGCCAGGTAATTGCTCACCAGAGCTCGGATAGGTGACAACAGCTTCGAGGGGAGACGGCGAGCCAATCAGGTGTTCTCTTTCAGCGCCGCTACCGTCGGTGAGAAAGCAATGATACCTAACGAAAGCTTATCTATACGCTTTCAGGATGCCTTTTATTTTTAGACTCCTGGTGGCAGGTGAGGACTTTCTTTTATAGGCATCAGGTAAGCGATACGACTTCGAGCTTTCAAATAAACGGATCATTGAAAGTAAGTGGCTCTCATAAAAGCTCTTTGAAAATGAATTCCAATTTGGAATGATTTGTACTCCAAGAGGCGTTTGTTGGGGAGAGCGCAACACCATTGGGTTGAAACTAGGAGGGAGAGAGAGATGGATGAAGATGTGATATGGAGTTAGAAGAATGCAATTAAAAGCTGAATCATTCACACTCTAGCGTAACTCTATCCGTTGAGATGAGAGCCGAGCCTCTTTCTCATGGCTGTATTTGTGTGGATAAAGCTCTCCCCTGGCCCTCGTTTTAGATTCGCGCTTAATGATTCCCTCTCCGATGGGAGAGAGTGGGCTGCTGTCAGGATGGGAGACGCGATCCGGACGCGGCAGTACCCGGGTCCCTTTGGCCGGCAACACCATGTGCAGGGGTCAGCCGAGGTCAGAGGTCATGGGCAGAGAGCTAGGATTAATGGACATCTCAATAAAACGCTGGGTCGGGTTACTAGTTGCCCAGCCTGAGCGTGCACACACACACACACACACACACACACACTGCATTCTGGCCGTTGTACATTATACAATTTTAAAAGATATTCTGAAGAAAAAAAACAAAAAAACATCAGGATTTATTTCATATAAAAGCATCAATTGGACAATATAGAAAATTGAAATAAAAAGTGGCAAATGAAACATGTGGAAAAGACGAAAGACTTAATGAAGCAGTCATGACAGTGAATGAAGCATTTTAATAATGTGCTGGTCGATGGAAAAGACCATGAATATCCACAGGAGAGATGAACAGAGATCATATTGACTGTTGATGGCGAGTCTCTGAAGGAAAACAGACTCAAGCAGAGACTGATATTATTTAGCTGATTTTGATATTTCATGCAGTACAAAATATGGAGGACCAAATTTAAAAATAAACACATCCAGTAAACTTGACTCTTCCAGTGAATGTAATTCATTATTTTTTAATTCGTTATTATAAATAATATAGTTATAATTGTTTAATTAAATCCAATTATATTAAATAATTATGTTTCTGAAACAAAACAAAAATACATTTAATTTTAATTTATTCAATTAGTTCTATATTTATTCACTCAATGTGCTAATAAAATCCTCATTTCCGGAGAACGACGCCCACAAAAAAAAAAATAATAATAATAAAGCATTCGTTTATTTCTCATTTCTCATACCAACTTAGAGGAAAAGGCTAAGAAAAGTGGCAGAAATGCTTCATTAACACCATGAGGTGGCGCGTCCTGCTGTCTCATTCGCTCTCCGCTGGAACTCTCGCGAGAACACCGAGTGGTATCAATAGAACTCTCGCGCGAATTCCGTCCGCTGTCGGCGCTGCATTTAGGTGATGGATTGTGAGCGGCCTCATTAAGTCCCGCAATGAGTGAAATATGTCTTTGTCTCCCCTTTATCGCAAAGTAATAAAGGAACGCCGAATTCTTCAGCACAGCTGCACATTATTGCGCAGCTCTCATCTAAACGATTTTTTTTTTGATCTCCTCTAATTGATAAATGACAGGATGAAAGGTTATTGTTGTCACACTAATTGAGGATGGCGGAGAATTACTAACTGGACTTTTCACAGCCAGACTGGCCAATATGAAACATGAGGGAATATTGTTGCCTTAATCATATGAGCCTTATTGTCACTGACATACTGTCTTTTAAAAACAAGGAGCAAACAGGGCTGGTATAGTTTACAGTTTCAGTCTCATTTAAATCTTTATTCTTCTATCATGAACAGAATACTGTGCTTTGCAGAAATGCACTTCCATTTGCAGGAATGTATCATTTAACCCTTCTATTTTCCTCTCCGGAGAGCTACTCTTTCACTTAGCTTTTTTCCTGTGAAAGCAGGATTTGATTACTAGGGTGAGTAGTAAACATGCAGGTATTTTTCCATCTCAGCTTGTTCTGAGTTCAGGGCCTGCGAGTGTGTGGATGCAGCTCATCTTTGGCACTTTCACAGATCAGCTTTCACACAAACAAACCCTCACGGAGCAAACTATACTCTATATGCAGGTAAATGTACAATACCAGCCAAGCACGGCCTCAACAACCAGTGCCAGGCTCGAATTTGTCTATGCAAACACATCATCTCTTTAATGTCCTTCCCTTTGTGAACGTTTCAGAGGAAATCTTTAAAGTCGAATTTTGTGTATATAATCAAACGAATAGCATGGAATGACAAATATTAGCAGTGTTAAATGTAATGGTGTCAGAACAAACAACGCTGAGGGTGTTACCAATGTTTCTTGTTGCTCTAATCTTTCAGCAGCACATCGAAGGAACACAATGCATTCTGTAGCTGTACTAATAATATATTTCACATTTCTCTTTAAAGTGACAGCTATACTCGTGTTTCAAGCAAAAGTATATTTGACGTATTTTCTTATGCACACATTTTCATTTGGCCTAGTCAGACAGCAGTCGGTGATTGACAGATGTATTGATCCCCAGAGATGCTTTGCGACGGTGATGTGGCATATTTTTATTTACTGCCTGTCTTTAATCCAACCTAGCCGCTGCTGACAGCACCGCCTGTCCTTTAAGACAGACATAGCGCCCATTGTGTGGAAATGCAAGAGTCTTGATATGTTGAGGATGGCATCAGGGGACGCTGTCGTGGATTTGCCAGCAGGTACTGCATGTCACCAACATAATAAATCAGCCGTCTAGTCATCCATTCATCCTTTCGGCAACTCTCTCCCAGCTTCTGTTCACTTTCATTACTGCTCATCAGAAGCTTTCTTTCTTTCTTACAGTTATTAAACTGAAGTGAATCAACACTGAACTGACTTAAAAAAAAGTTGTGAACAGTTGCTTCTAAGTATCTTACAATGCAAAATGACTATATGTAGGGGGTTATATGTATACGGTCATATAAGTATACGATTAAACAATTTGTTTTAAGCATAAAATCACTTGAAGAGTTCATTTTGAAAAACAGATAACTCCTTTTTTTATTAAATCTCACAAATTGTTTTTTTTTTTATTGTGCATTTCAAATAACACTGTTAAAAAATTACTGTGAATTTTACAGTATAATACTGGCAGCAGGGTTGCCAGCCAGTTACTGTAAAATTTACAGTAGTGTTACTGTAATTTAATTTACAGAATTTCCCTGTATTCTCTGATTACAGCAAATAACTGAATTTTTTTTTAATTACGAAGGGTCAATTTACAGCAATATTCTGTAAATTTGAGTCAAACCAACATGTGACCCCAGAATGCATTGCAGTTTACAGCAATATGCTGTATTATTAAAAAACAGCCACCGGCTGTAAAATAATGCTGTGATTTTTACAGTAATTCATTACAGTGAATATCAATCAAACTGCAGTGGGGTAGTTTTGATTAAGTAATAATAACTCCAAACAAATACAGGTAACTTACAAAATTAAAGTTAATTGAAGTTTATTTTTTTTTGTTTTTAGCAAAAGCAGATAACTTCAATTGTCCTTTTTTTTTTGGCAAGAGCAGATAAACAAAATCAAGTAATTGCATTTAAAACACACGTGTGCACAAACGCACCCACATGCAAAAGGACAACCAAGGGTTCAGCATGCAAGTTGTGTATGGTGTACAAGAGGAGTCAAAAGTATAAATCCTCAATCACTTTTAGTCAGTTTTGACGCAACTTCCTTCAGCTTGTCAGCCTTGTCACCTGACCTGAATACTGCACGCTAATTCGCTAAAACAGACCTATCGGTTTTTGTACACAAACCGCTCGTCGGTTTCTGCTGTAAAACGTGAACTTTTCTGACAAAACGTATTTAGGGTACAGAACGCTCTATATGTGGAGAATAATGCTTTTTGGAAATGAGCATTGATACTGTTCTGTGTCTTTCTAAGATTTGATGCCATTGGAAAAAGTCCATTGACTAGTTCCTCCATAAATGTGCTGACTGTAACAACCCAGTAGGCTGGCTTGTAAAAACCTTTGTTTCTAGGTAGAAAAATCTTAATTTCTGTCAGATCCCAGCAATTTCAGCGAATGGTCAATGAGTGTGCCATCAGAGGCTGAGATGAACACAATCCTAAATGCAATGCATTTCGGGAAGGCAAAACCTGCGGTGCCATCATGCTGTGAGAGGAAATGGTCGCTGGAAGCAGGTGCTGAGGTTCATCGGTTATGGATGGGTATCTGTCATTGCCTCTGGTCCTGAGCGCTCTCAGAATTGCAGTTGGCCTACCTGTAGCGAGCGGCGCACTATTGCAGGGCTGAGAAACATTAACGTGCACGGCAGTAATGCAGAATCAAACCTGTTGTGAGCCAGTAGGATCATTCAGAGAGTGTTTCATCACCTCCTATTCTCATTTCCAGACAATTATGCCTGACATAATTGCCAATATCCACAGCTGGGTTTCAATGGATTTCAATGAGTTCATCACCAGTCATCATATTTACACAAAAGTGCATCACATCAGAGGGGGTTTCGCCTTATGAGAAATAAAGCCGAAAGTGTTTCACTCTCACACTAAAAGGACCTGTCGGGGACATCAGGATTTTGTAAACACAGCCGTTGGCGACATGCCGATGCTCTAATAGCTGATTTGAGCATGTGCGCCAAGTTACAAAGCAGTGAATACATGTGGCTCTTGGCCCCAAGGCATTATGGGTAGAGAGCGGCATGATGGGATATTAGAGCCTTTTGCGACAGTCACACAAGCACCTCTGAGTTTCTTTAGATGATGTAATCACAACACGAGCGACTGCAGGAGAAACCGATGAGAGTGAGAGAAAGACACCGAGGTCAATTTGGTCCAGTTTGCAGGCCCTCGTGTCATCTTTACCGAGAGTGATCCGAGAGAGGCGAAGAAAAGGAAGCGAGATGCAATCTGATTATCATCGAAGTAGAGACACGAGGACGATGGGCGTTTAATGCATAAATGCTGGAAAAAGTGATATTTTATTACAGCAAAAAGGCTTTCAAAAATTACAGGAAAAGGCTGGAAAATGTGTCTGCTTTGGATGGCACTAAAACCTGGTTTAACAGGGTCATAATTCACTTAAGTCTGATGGGTGCTGTCGTTCATACTCTCAAATGTGCTGCCCTGAAATCCTGATTTGATCAGTAGAAACTGCATTTTTGAGGAAAAACCACTTTGTTGCTATTACTGTGGTATTTCAAAGATGGATAAGAGCAAAAAAATTGCTTCTTCAAATTTCATTTTTTGATGTCCCATTCAATTGATCAGTTTATACTGTGAAAAACGACCATGTTTCCTTCCAAAGGGACGGCCTTCTGTTACATGTGCTACACAAAGCAGAGCAATTAGATGAAAGGCGCTACATTTAAGATGATTTATGCCGCGCATTATGTCCGTGGAAATCCCCATTCTCACTTTACACTCATATTTGCTTGAGAGAAAGGGAGATGTCAGACATTCCGACTGTGATAAAATAATTACAACTATATGAGGAGAACATTAATTATTATGATGGCTTCTATTTATATCAATTCTTTTGACAATGTATATGAAAAGCAGATTTGTTTTCAAAGACGGCGTAAGGCTCGTTAGACCAAACTTTGGAGGTTTTCGTAAGAGCTTACAGTATTTCATGAAGCTAAACTGCTTAAAGTGCAATAACACGAAGCAAAAGTTTTCACTGGTCAGCCATCGGCTAGTATTCCATCCGAAATCAGATGTGGGATACTCCCAGAGACGAAAAAATAGGGTGTGCACAGAAATAAAAATAGCAATGCCATCTCTAGCTTTGTTGGTGTGTCATTGTCAACAAAGAAATCCCCTGCAAACCAAATTGTGAAAAATTGTGCTGTTTTACACATTTTAAGCAATTCCCAAAAAGATGACACCATGTTTGTCTGATATCGTACATCAAGTAGGAATAGGAAGTTGGAAATTCCAACTTAAAGGTTAAGTTCACCAAAAAATGAAAATGATCCCATAATTTACTCACCGTCAAGCAATTCTATGTGTATGTGACTTTTTTTCTTTCAGTCAAACAAACACAATCAGAGTTATGTTAAAAAATATCCTGGTTCTTCCAAGCTTTATAATGGGAGTGAATGGTAACCTATATTTGGAAGCCCCAAAAAGCGCATCCATTCGTTCTAAAAATAATCCATACGGCTCCAGGGGGTTAATAAAGGCCTTCTGGAGCGAAGCGATGCATTTTTGTAAGAAAAATATGCATATTTATAAAATCACTGACTTTCACGAGTCGATTCCGGCGGAAGAGCGAACTGTGACCGGATGCACGATGTATTGATGAACACGGAAGCACAGAGGATAGAGCAAAACAAAACACTGGTCACGAACTGGTTCAGCCCATGTGGACACATCCAGTCATTTACAGAGCTTTCGAAACATGCTGGTGTTGAATCCACCTGTGTGGCGGGAGTTAGCATCTGCTCGAGCGCGTGTGCTAGCATGTAGCCTGAGGTGGTGGAGCATAGATCAGAGCGGGTGGATCATTAACCTTAATTACCTCTCTAATCCACTCCCCACACTACAGAGTACACAGACCGGCCCATTAGCCTGGATCACTGTCAGCCTGCAGGGGTCTGTGGCTCCTCTGCTTCTCACTGCAGCCCCCGGGGAGGGATGGCCTTTTTAGGAGAAACGCCGAGCGCCTGCCTGGAGGAGGGTCGGACGCTCTCTGGCACCCTGCTTCTTTTGTTTGTTGTCTTTCAACCTCTTGCTCATGTACCCAGATGGTTCATTTTAGAGAAGCTGGTGGATGGTTCCTCCCCTACTTGCTTATTTGTTTTTTTTTTTCAATCTACCCTGCAGGCATCCTTCACTCATTCTTGCTTTTCTCTTTGCCTTTTTCTGTCTTCTAGACAGCACTGAGTCTATCTATCTATCTATCTATCTATCTATCTATCTATCTATCTATCTATCTATCTATCTATCTATCTATCTATCTATCTATCTATCTATCTATCTATCTATCTATCTATCTATCTATCTATCTATCCATCATCTATCTATCTATCTATCTATCTATCTATCTATCTATCTATCTATCTATCTGTCTGTCTGTCTGTCTGTCTGTCTGTCTGTCTGTCTGTCTGTCTATCTATCTATCTATCTATCTATCTATCTATCTATCTATCTATCTATCTATCTATCTATCTATCTATCTATCCATCATCTATCTATCTATCTATCTATCTATCTATCTATCTATCTATCTATCTATCTATCTATCTATCTATCTATCTATCTATCTATCTATCTATCTATCTATCTATCTATCTATCTATCTATCTGTCTGTCTGTCTGTCTGTCTATCTATCTATCTATCATCTCTGTCTATCTATCTATCCATCATCTATCTATCTATCTATCTATCTATCTATCTATCTATCTATCTATCTATCTATCTATCTATCTATCTATCTATCTATCTATCATCTATCTATCTATCTATCTATCTATCTATCTATCTATCTATCTATCTATCTATCTATCTATCTATCTATCTATCTATCCATCCATCCATCCATCCATCTATCTGTCTGTCTATCAGTCTATCTATCATCTATTTGTCTGTCTATCAGATTTTAAAATGTTTATACAAACGTTTAGGATTTTTAAGCTATTTTATACTTTCCAAGAAGGATTTATTAAAATAGAAAGAATTTGTAGAAAAAAATGTGGACTTAAAATATAAAGTAAACTCAGATATACTATTATTACACTTTTACTTTAAATTATTATATATATTATTATTATATATACTGATTGTCTCAGCATACTTTATTCACTGCATATCATATAACATGACCCAACAGAATCAACTCTCAGGCTTGTCTTGGATTTTGTGTCACTCTCTGTTTGCTGGTCTGATGGGAAGGAGAGCAGACGTGGCGCCAGTCTTGTAGCATTAGATGCAAAGTTTCCTTCCGCTTCAGTGGAGTTTATCATAACTATATTTGAGTTCAGTGACACCTGCATCTCCTCTCTCTCTCTCTTTCTCTCTCATTTTTCAAAGATGTTGAGGCGTTCATTTGGTCTGTGGGTCTTAAAGCTGTGCTAAGTTTCAGGTTAATTGTCTCAGTTTCTAATATGACTTTACTGGCATGGAAATTGTGTCATTTGGGGGCATTTCCTTTGGGTGTGAAGAAGCCAATAATGATACCAGTTGTGGACAGTTGGCATGTTTTCATTGGAAGTGATCCAAGGCTATTTGTCTTGACTCTGGCTGGACTCCAAACTGTTATTAAAGTTTCTTCCCATTCTCTGCCATAAGACTGAAATGTGGGCACTGACCCAAACACACACACACACACACACACACTCATTTTGAATCATTTTGATGCATATGTTGCTGTTTTCAATCAAAAGGAAAATGGTAAGTCAAGCTTCGTATGGTTAGGTTACATGAGCCACTAAATCACAAACCATTCCAGAAAGATCAAGACTGCTTTATTGACACAATGAGGGCATAAAATGGACTATTAATTCACATAACATGAGCATTACGGTTGAGCAATAAACTTTAAAGTATTTCTCTGATACATGGTTATGAAAACCAGGTGATTGACGCATCTGTGCTGGAGTTTTAATTAAAGTCTGCGTATGATCCACTGCAAACTAAAATGACAATGTTTTTTTTTCCAAGTGTTTCCCAGCAATTAAATTGTCCATAATGAGCATTTGAGGAGGATTCTTCAGCCGCCTCTCATTATTTCACTATGTTTGGACACAGGAAATTGTATTGATCAAACACTCTACATTCATTTTGAATCATTTGGAATTATGAAAACAGCTTTGCTACTGGCCATGTAATTCCAGTCTGCCGTCTCTAGACGCTTCATAAAATTGCAGGAAAGGAACAAGAATCCTTTGAGAGATGCACAACAACAATTGCAATGACGATGAACCAAATTACAACTAGAAAAATGAGCCATTACAACATTTGTTTTTAGGATCAAAATGAAGCATTTACGGATAAATCTGTCAAGAAAACTGTCAACGTGCCATGTCACGTGAGTCAAAAAGATTTTTTTATGCATGTTTATAGAATATTTTGCACAAAGAAAATTGTGCATTGTGACATTATTTATATGAGAATTCAGTTTATTTTAGCCAATTTCCTCAATTGCAGTACTGAAAAAATTCTTACTCTCATAACTGAAAATTACAGTAACAGAATGAAAATCACCAGAAAGAATAATGAGAACAAATAAATAAATAATTGTTGTGGTGAAAGGATTTTTGAAACATCGCTTTTCTTGAGATTCACCCTTATGTACTGTCAAAGCTGTGTGGCATGTTTTAGGAAATGTGGAAAGTATGAATGGCCTCATTACCTAAGTTGTAATGTGTAAAAGTTGGACCAAACTCTGCCCCTGAAGGCGTCGAGGCCACAATTCCCAAATAATAAAGATTATGATCCTCCGTCTCAGTAGACGTCCTCTACCCTTCCCCTATTAAAGCCGCACACTCAGCCAGCCAAACTTTCTAGATGAAGAGCTTTGCTCCCTGTGGCACCGGCGTACCCACTAAAAGCCGTCCGGCCCTTCGAACAACCGGGAAACATTAGCCCTCCGCACCGCCGCCCCGGCCAGCCTCTAATGGATCGCTCTCATTTCATCAGTCAACTGACATTTAATGAATATATATTTTATCTCCTCCTCTCCCGTGATCGGAATGCTCGCTATGTTCCGGGAAAGAGCCACCCTGGGAGTGTTTGGGGCGGACCGCAAGATCTTCCGACCTGGCACCTGCACGCCGATCTCACGCAGACCCCCACCCCGCCTTCTTCCTCATGTTGTCCTCTTCCTCCTCTTGGCCCTCAATATCGTATGGAGATAAATAATTCATGGCTAGTTATTAGGGCCGGTTCAATAGAATGGCTGCTGATGGAAAGCCGTGCGGAGTGAGGCTGCCCGCGGGGAGAGAGCGTGTTGTTGTGTCAGCCCCCATCTGCCAGAATGCAATAAGGAGAACAATGAAGGCCTTGATTTCCACCAGCAGGCCTATAATCTTTAAATGGCTATTAGCAGTGGAGAGCAACGAGTCAATAACCGACAAAATCCTTTTAAAAGCTGCTCTCTCTCTCTGTCTGTCTCATTCTCGCTCTATTTCTCTCCCTCTCTCTCCGTCTTTCGGTTTAGACGTCTCTGTTGTGACATTCTCCTCTCGTCGGTGTTGCTATCAGATATTGCTGCTGTTGGTGTTGCTTATGCTTTACCGGCCTGATCACACGCTCAATCAACCTTGCTTCATGTAGGATACGCAGATCCGTGAATATGCAAATGAGCCCCGCCTCCGCTCGGTCACACCAGCTCAGACTACCTGATCGGCCAACTGTAGTAAACGCTACACAATGGCGAGTGGAAATATTCATTTAATTTAACCAGAAACTGATGTTCCAGTGCGTATTTGAGTTTGCGCTCCGGAGGATGTCAAATGTTATTTTTGTAGACGGACATGTTTGTTGAGGTCTTGAATGCAGCGGCCAATCAGCTGTGTTTAATTTAGTCAGAATCTACTCGCTGGTCAAAACGCGGAGTTTTTGTAAATCCTCTCATTAACAAAGTGTAGACACGATGTGAATTAGAGATTCATTGTGCAGTGTAGACAAGTTCATTGATTATAATGGAACTTTGTGAGATGAGTGACAGCTTTTTTACTGATTGTGAAGAGAGCCGTCTTTGCGCGCTTTCTACATATTTTCCATTCAGAAATTGAAATTCAGAAAAAAAAGTCGACACATATTGGTAGCTTTTGGTTTGACTACATTTTCAAACACATATACCATGTTCCTGTTTGCCATCTCAGAGTCAGACAGCTGCCTTCTAAAAATCAGAATCCATAGAAATAATGATAGGAAAAGCCCCGCCCCACACGTTAATGGGATTGGTTACATATTTGGGTAGCAAATTAATTTGCGAATTAGTAAATCGTATGCATGATTTAGCAAATCCAGAGAACGAAGTAGTAAATTGTGCATATGAATTAATAAATAATGTGCAAGATTTATAAAATCTAGTGAACAAATGAGTAAATCATGCACACAATTTCGGAAATCAAGGAAACAAAATAATAAATTGTGCACACGATTTAGCAAATCGAAGAAATGAATTAATTAATCGTGCGTACAAATTAGTACATCATGCGGACTATTTAGAAAATCGAGGAGACAAAATAATAAATCGTGCGCACGATTTAGCAAATCAAGGAAACGAATTAGAAAACCGTGTGTACGAATAAGGAAACAAATTAGTAAATCATGTGCATGATTTAGCAAATCGAGGGAAGGAAATAGTATATCGTGTGTACAATTTAGCAAATCAAGGGAATGAATTAGTAAACCGCGTATACGAATCAGTAACGAATAAGTAAATCACGCACACGATTTAGGAAATCGAGGAAACAAATTAGTAAATCATGTGCGCAATTTAGCAAATCGAGGGAAGGAAATAGTATATTGTGTGCAATTTGGCAAATCGAAAGAACGAAAAAACTAATTGTGCGCACGATTTAGCAAATCGAGGAAACAAAACAATAAATTGAGCACACGATTTAGTAAATCGAGGGGAATTGGGCTAGATTTTTTACAGTGTAGACATATTTGAACTAAAAAAGCATCAATCCAACTCAACTTAAATCATAGAAAAGATCCCTTGAGATGCATAATGTATACAAAATTTGATAAACCAACAAAACTACGATAATCAAATCCATATTTACGCATTATTTAGGCTTGTATCATCTAAGAGTCATTTTGAAGCGTTCTTCCGGATCATGATCCTCAGTCTATTTGACTGTAGATAAGTTCTATTTACTCAAATAATCCATGGAAAACCATCGACTAGACTTTCTTTAGTTGCTTGACATCATTTACCTGTGACAACCCAGAATGCTCACCAAAAGAGTAATAAAGTCAAAAGAGAACACAAAGCAATCCATCACCTATCTGAATAACCTCACTAGGCTTCCAAACTAATATAGCTAATAAAGACAATCCAGCAGTAAGTGCTGTCCAGTGCCGCCTCAAACTCTTTGGGCCCTTAAATGAGGACAGTTAACAGTCTCTGTCCAGACTACTACAACAATTTCATTCTGTTACATCACACAGATGTACTATGACAGAAAATGGCATTACTGGCTATAAATCCTTACGTCGAGTTCAGTATTGAAACGACGGAAGTGTCTGGAATCGTGAAAGCAGCAGTGAATCATATGAAGAACATGTCCAGGTCATAGTTCACCAAAACATCAAAAGAAAAACGTTTGGGGTTAGTATGTTTTTTATCTTCTTTTTTTTTTTTTTACAAGTAATTAATACATTATATTGAACAAATGTGACATTGGGCGAGTCAGTGGATGAGATCCAAATGCAGGCTTTATTGAAGGACAGAATGGTGTAACAGGCAGGGTCAGACGATAGCAAACAGGGATGTCGGAGATGAGGCAAGTTGTAAACAGTACACAGGCGGGTAGGTCGAAGGCAGGCAGCAGGCAAACAATTGTCCAATAATCCAAAGCAGAAAGTCCAACAAGGTAGGCAGCAAACCATCAATAAACAGAACAGACAGGCAGAAAACAAGACCGGGAAAAGAAGACACGCTTGAGGAATAACGCTCAGAAATGATAGCGGTTAGTTAATCAAGACTTCGCAGTGGGTGTAGTGTGAGAATGGTGCTTATATGTGGTTCGGGTGCGAGTGTAATCAGTCCAGGTGCGAAGGGTTCATGGGAAATGTAGTGCGATACCGAAATGGGTGAGTGGGTGTGTGGTGCATTGTGGGGGGTGAAGTCCAAACTGAATGTGCGTGTGTGCGAGTGAGTGAATGGTGTCTTGTCTAGTGTATAAAGCGGGCACTGCAACTGACGATCGTTACATTTCTAGTCACGGTTTCCACAAGAATATGAAGCAGCACAACTGTTTTCAACATTGATAATAATAAGAAATGTTTCTTAGAACGATCATGTGACACTGAAGACTGGAGTAATGATGCTGAAAATTCAGCTTTGATCACAGGAATAAATTACATTTAAAAATATATTACAATAGAAAAGTGAAAGTCGTGACGTGTTGTCAAGTATGGTGACCCATACTCGAAATTGGTGCTCTGCATTTAACCCATCCCAAGTGCACACACACAGCAGTGAGTAGTGAACACACACATACACACACAGTGAACACACACCCGGAGCAGTGGGCAGCTATTGCGACAGCGCCCGGGGAGCAATTGGGGGTTAGGTGCCTTGCTCAAGGGCACTTTAGTCATGGTATTGAAGGTGGAGAGAGTGTTGTTTATTCACAATTCCCACCTTCAATTCCTGCCGGCGTGGGAATCGAACCCGCAACCTTCTGATTACAAGCCCAACTCCCTCACCATTAGGCCACGACTACCCCTTAGAAAACAGTTACTTATATATTTCACAACATTACTGCATTTTTATCATATAAGTGTAGACTTCAAAAACATTTAAAAATCTTACTGACCCAACATATTTTGAACGTAGTTGATATTTTATAAATATGTATGGTGTTTAGACAAAATTGTATTTTTTGTTAGGCTACATTTATGCTATTTATTTATTTTAAGTTTTTAATTGTCAAGAGAATAGCCATAGAAAATAACAGCAATTACAAGAAAACTAAAAAAGCAAACATCTAGATGTATTAAAGAAATGAAAATCTGGGCAATGTTGCTGTTGGCAATCAAATAATGCAAATAACTTTTATCCTAAAATTAGATTCCTATTCTGTAAGCAAATAAAATAAATTAAAAATCGCATTATATATATTTTATTAAATAAAATAATGTCTGGTTTATATTAATTCCAGTGAAAGCATTTCGAAATTGTCTTCCACTGTTCACAACACATCTTCGGTTTTCCAAATTGCGAGAGCTGATAACATTTTTGGTGCAACTGCTGTCGATAGAGCTTAACTTGTAAGCCAAGCTCTTAACACAACTAGTACATTTCACTGCGCTGTGTGCAAACATGAGTCATCTGAAAGTTGTTTGTTTGAAAACAAAAGCCCCCATTTGTGCTCAGGCAAACCCCTCGAGACTCCCGTCCCAGACTCAACATCCACAGAAGGTGAGAGACAGCACCTGAACGCCGGCTGACAGCATATGACAGAAGCATCGCATGTGCGCTACGGCATATTACCCATAATGCCTTCCCTACCACCTCAGGCCAGCCTGTAATTCGATCACATGATCACCTTCTGCGAGGTCAAAGGTCAGGTCTAATGAATGGAGAGGTGAGGACAGCTAGGTAGCAGGCAGATGGTTGTTCGTTCATCCTCTGTTCTTTACATTTGTTCAACAGACAAGAAGATCTGTTTTGCTGTATGTTTGTATGGAATAAAAAAGGTATTTGTGATTTTTTCCCCCTCACAATTGCAGGTTTATATCTCACAATTTGGACGTTTTTTCCTCACAATAACAAATTTTTTCTTGCAATTGACCGTTCGCAAAGACCCGCCCCCTTTGGTTACTGTTGCTAAGTCCGACAAGCCATGCGCTCTCACGCCACACATCATGTTCTCATGAGGTGAAAAATACATCCCGGAGCAAAGAGGACGCTGACAACACGTCCACAGACAAGACAGAGCCGGTTACTTTAGATATGAAACAGTTTCATAGTTAAAATATTGCAATTTTTTAAAGAAGTTTAAACAATAAACTCTTTAATGTGTCATGACAGATCGCTGTAGCTCCTCGTGAACCGATCATCTCTTACTAGTTCATTTATAGCATCAAATAAACATGAATGAACATCAGAAGGAATGTTGTTTCAAGCGTGGAAAGATGCGAATACACGCAATTTGACAATTTAATTCACAATTTGAATTAATCTGCTAACTCCCCTGACTGCTTTGTCGGACAAAATGGCATATTCAGGGTTATGATTGGTTAGATCGCCTGTCAATCAAACTGCCGGCGAAGGGTCAGTTGTTTAAATCAGTTTATATCTCACAATTCTGAGAAAAAAAGTTATAAATGCAAGAAATCCCACAAATCTGACTTTATTTCTTGCAGTTATGAGATATAATATTGCAATTGCAAGTTATAAAGTCCGAATTGCGAGACATAAACTCTCACAATTTTGAGTTTCCGTCTTGCAATTCTGACTTTATTCTTAGAACTTGCTATAATGTCAGAATTGTGAGATAAAAAGTCGCAATTACCTTTTTTACAAGCTTCCATAATGTTTGAGCTATTGTATGTTGTCTGTGTGATTCTCTTTCTCTCTTTCGCTGCTCTCAGCCGTACGCCTCTTTATGGTAATCCATCTTCATTGCTGAGACGTATGCCGTGTTGTGACAGCACGGACACTGAGAGATTCTAGAAGATGGAAAGCACATCACAGATACAGGCAGACAACCAATCAGAGCTCCAATATCTGCACCGGGCTGGACAGAGAAATCCAGCGGTCAGCCAATAACACACAAGACAGAGTGAGAATCTGGCAGAATCTGTTGACTGATTTTGCACTGATTTTGAGATGCACTTTGTGGATTATGTGTACTGGATTAATGCATAGTAAAAAAAGGTGTTAATTGGTGAAATCTGTAGCTGAAAGCATCAAATTTGACTAAAAATGTAATAAACAGCTACATCAATATTTAGGAACGTGGAACTGCATCATAGGTGTTACGGAAATGATTGTCTGTTATATGATAAAGTTGCGGAAAGCAGGGAAAAACAATGCTAAATGCATAGTAATAACACGTAATAATAACATAACAATGACTTAGTAATAACATAGTAATAACAACTAATCATAATTGTGTATAGTCAGGATAGCAAAATAAATCGACTTTTAAAAAGGACGTGTGCGTCCAATTAAACTATACAATGTTTTAGGAAATAGAAGAAAAAGAAATTCGAGTGCATTAAATATGGGTTCACTTAAAAATGTTTGTGCTGACTGCCATGTTTTATCTTTTTTATTGGCTTAATAAATAAATAAATAAATAAATAAATAAATAAATAAATAAAAATCTAATTTTGATTTAAAGAACATTTTCCTTTACTTTTATTAACTATAACTATTAAAAAAAATTATTTCATTAACAGAGTGAATTCCATTCATTTTCTCCATAAGGAAATTGATTTATAAACCGTTGAAGACAGACCAACTGTGAGCTACGAGGTTGCCAATCCATGGTATTTGTATTTGTTGAAGCCGTCAGCCCACATTATTTCAATTCATATTTAAAATAAAATATTTAACAGTGGAATTCCTCATGAAAAACTACATTACCCATGATGCTGTTCAGAATCAACCAATCAGAGAGTCGAAAAAAGCAACACACTCCAAAAGATCTCGTTAGTTCCACCCACTCCCATGAAACGCTGCCGATGACGTAATCGCGACGCGTCTCCCCACTCTCTCAAAATACTTATGTTATATAAACTTAAAATTTATTCTTTTTATGCATAATCAACATTTGTAAATGAGTAGTTTTATATTTCTCCATCGTTTTTAATTTGATTATCCTGTGTGCATTGCTTCATGGGATTGCAGTTCTTTCCCTCGCTAAAACCGTTAACATATTCTTGTCCCTTTGTCTTTTTGCCTGATTTTCATTTTTTGGTTTAAATCAAAGTTTGGAGTGTTGTGATTCACTTTGTCAAGGATTATAACTAAAGATTATTTTAAATCCCCATAGGAAAAATGAAAAAAAAAAAAAAAAATCTGCCCAAAAATGGGGTGGGCACTGTTTTACTCTATTATATAAATATAAATATATTTCTTTTTAAATAAAACATACTAAATATATATATATATATATATATATATATATATATATATTAAACATACTAAAAATGAAATAATAAAGTGAGCAAATGAATAAATACTAAAATAAAATGATATATAAATAATACTAAAACAACACCCCGATTTGTATCAATTCTTGCAACTCCATGTCTGAGGATTGACTTGCTTTCTCTCTCTGTATCTGATTTATCACGTCAGTTTGTCTGATGTTCCTGTTGCTGTGTTACTTTAACCTTAGACAGTGTCAACCGTCTTTTGGTCTCGTTCAGCCTTTGTTCCCGGTGCACAACATGGCGGTTAACTTCTTGCCCTCCGCACTCGCTGGGAGCCGCCAGACGTCGTGTCAATCGTCACACTGGGGAGGACTGGAGGAAGATGGCGTCTGATGTTCTCAGGAAGTCTGTCCACAAGACAAACACCCCTTCCTTCTCCTGAATCTCATCACTCCTCTGGTCTTTAGCACCTGCCAACATGACAGTGGAAAATGTTGCAGCTTTCATAGCTGAGCGATAAGTCGATCATTCCAAGAGCTCTGATAAGACAACTATGAATTCCCACTATGATCACTTCAAGCATAAACAAGCATAGACATGTCAATTATATATTTGGCAATGTATATATTTTTGCACCATTGACACCAAATACAGTCGCAAAACTAATAATACTTAAAGTTTTTTTTAAGCTCATTTAAGTTAAAGAAACAAAATGCATTGTATAATGTATGTCACATTTTATTGGTGATTTGAAATAAGGAATTGTAAGCTTGGAATTTTTTTAAATAGATTTTTATATTTTATTTCTTCGCCGACAGTTTGATTGACAGGCGATCTAACCAATCATAACCCTGAATCGGCCATTTTGTCCGACAAAGCAGTCAGGGGAGTTAGTAGATTAATTAAAATTGTGTGTATTCGTGTCTTTCCGTGCTTGAAACAACATTCCTTTTAATGTACATTCATGTTTATTTGATACTATAAATGAACTAGTATGAAGAGATCAAAATACTAGGCCCCACTGACTGCCATAGTATGGAAAAAAAAATACTATGGAACTCAGTGCCTTCGTCAACTGTTGAACCCCAAAGTCGGATCACGAGCCGCTAGAAGGAGATACAGCGATCTGTCATGACACATTAAAGAGACACTAGATGCTATTTATTGTTTAAACTTCTTTAAAAAATTATAATATGAAACTGTTTCATATTAAAAGTAACCTGCTCTGTCTTGTCTGTCGACGTGTTGTCAGTATCCTCTTTGCTCTACGGCGTGAGAACATGATGTGTGGCGTGAGAGTGCACGACTTGTCGGACATAGCAACAGTAACTAAAAGGGCCGGATCTTTGCGGAGGCTCCTTTACACAGGAGCTGTACCAGCAATAAAATAAAATAAAATAAAATGAACAATAACATTACATATTTATTAAATATTATTTAAATAAGTTTTATTTATACAGTGCCTTTCTAGCTCTTATGGTTGGTTAATAACAAGTAAATAATTATGAGAATTCTATAATTAACATAACAATAATATTTTTGTAATGTACCTTTCTTATACTCACAGAAAATTACGCAATTAACTCTTTCCCAGCCAATTTTCTGGCAATCTATGTTTTCTTTGTAACAGAGTAGGGGGCGCTATTACCCATCTTCTGAAAGAGTACTGAATCTCTGGATCAGAACAGACATAGAAAAAGCAGAAACAAGCATAGAAGAATGCTTATGCACACGTAAAAAATAACGCAGTCTTCAAACTGATATGTCGACCCAATTATAAACAGCTTTTGATCATCGTTCTGAATCAGATCCGTACATAGACATTTTCTTTTCGTTTTAAATGTTGCTTTTATTGAACAAAACTTACACACCTTTAATTGTTGATTTAAACATGAATGCACGTAGCTAGATTAAATGTTTTGTTTTGTGGCTCTATTCTCTCCTTTTATATAATACATGTTCAGATATTCATATTCTGGGGGTCATCAAAAATGCTGGCGCTGGCTGGCAAAATAAAATCACAAAAAACATTGGAAAATCACATTAGCAAAACAGCTATAAAAACCTTAAAACATAACATAAGCTAAAAAAAATAAAAAAATAAAGAAGGACAACCTAAAAGTTTAGGATTGATGGCCATTCAAAATGAGTTGTGTATTCTGACAAAAGAAATATTTTTGCTAGCTGCTGCCACTGAGATAAATGAGAATGCCAACAGACAGCTTCTCCCTGTTATTATTTAGACCTCATTAGGTTTAAGTACCCGAGACAATTATTTTCAGTCATATTCCACTGCAGTTAGCATACCTAATAATGTGTCTGAGATGTCTTTATAGCCTTTAGCAAATGTTTTGACTGGCATCTAGGTGGCACAAGTACAAATTTCTCTCAGCAAAGCCCTGCAGCAATAATGTGAGGGATGTTGGTATTATGCTCATTTCCCATGAGTTACATATGCATGCTGCTGGACAAAAAAAATAAGCACTCAATGGGGACAGAAGTTCTCTTAAAGGCATAGTTCACCCAAAAATGAAAATTCTGTCATCATTTATTCACCCTCAAGTTGCTCCAAACCTGTATGAGTTTCTTTCTTCTGCGCAACGCAAAAGAAAAGATTTTGCTTGATGCCAACAGCCTCATGGGCAGCGCGCCGACATGTAGATCAGTTGCGGTTCGGGCATCTCGAGTTCAAGTCCTGGCCCGAGGACTCCCCCCCATGCCCCCCTTCTTTCTCCAACTTTCCTAATAAAACAGGCAAAAATGCAAAACAAAATCTTTCAAAAAAAGAACCATCCCTTTAAGATGTACAGGCCTATACAGTATATTTATTTTTCAGTAATGAATGCATGAAAACTAGTCCAGGTCACATTTCATCTCAACAAAAGAAATGCCATTTAGCATATATCTGACAGGTTCCGTGAGTTTCAGCCATATATGCTGAGGGAATCCTCCTCATTGACACTTTGAAGGAGGAAGTTTGCGTGTATATGTACAATGTGTGTGTGCTTGTGTTTGTTTGATAAAGATCACTCATTTGACTATGACAGATTGGGTTTTTCACAGAATATGACATAGAAGCTGTGATGAGGAATCATTAATCCCATATTGTCATCAATCATTTCAACCAGACAAACATGACAAGAGCTCCGTGAGATGCTGATGGATTTTAAATAACATTTAGCATGTCTGCACTTTGTCTTTTTGTACAATCTATGATGTACACAGAAAGATATAATGTCTCCTGAACTCAGTCTTTGCCAAAGGAAAGTTCAGAAGCACAGATATATTTGCCTTAAATGTGAAGTGTGCAATTTCTACACCAAAAGGAATTACAAAAATAATGTAGTCAAACAGATTCCTTAACACTCTCACATCTGCCAGTTTCACAGAAAGGGCTTAGATTCAGCCAGGATGAGGCATTTGTTCAGTTAGGGCATTTAGGTAGCTTTTATACACGTGCCTAAGAAAAACATTACTGGTATGCGTCTTGAGACAAAAAAAGGGCACTGACATTTTAAGATATGTCAGCGCAAGCTGCTCTCTATTAGCACATTTCAAACATACATTTTAGTCTGGTCTGGACTTAAAGCTGTAGTACACCCAAAAATGATTGGTGTTTTATGAAGCGAAAGAAACTGAACATTGTTTACAGCATTATTACCTGAAATGTACAGTCTCTGCAAATGTTCACGACAGTCTGGAGCGCAAGCTTCCTGTCTCAGTATGACAAATACATGGGAGCTCAAACGTTGGAAATTTGTGAAAAGTCAATATTCTCGATTGAGATTGCACAAGCATACGCATCCAGGATAAACACAACACCACTTTAATGACCGACACAACACATGCAACCTCTCGTTTCATCAGACCTCTATGTATCATCAGGTGCCATGGGTATTAATTTTGCTTTATCTGCCCATGGTTTTTTTTGACTCTCAAAGTGACAGTACCAATTGACTTGCATTACATGAATTACCAAGGACCACAGTCTCAGCTAAAAATCTTTTTTACTGTAAGAAAAAACAACCTACCTACAGTACATCTTGGATGGCATGATGGTGAGTAAATTAACAGCAATTATCCCATGCTTTACTCACCCTCAAGCCATAGGAGTATATGACTATCTTTTTTCAGATGAACACAATCAGAGATATATTTTAAAATATCCTGGCTCTTCCAAGCTTTATAATGACAGTGAATGGTACCCTAGATTTAAGTCCAAAAAAAGCACATCCAACCATCATAAAAGTAATCCATATGACTCCAGTGAGTTAATAAAGGCCTTCTGAAGCGAAGCGATGCATTTTTGTAAGAAAAAATATCCATATTTTAACTTTATAAACTGTAATTTTACTCACGGACAGTTGCCAGTAATTACAGCTGTGTTCTAGTAACGGCTGTCCGCTTGTAATTAAATGTAGCTGTCATCATCGGAAGCTGTCCGCGTTCACGAGAGTCGAGTTCCGGCAGAAGAGTGACTTCTGACCTGACTTATGACGTATGATGAAAGACAAAGGCAGAAAAAGTTATTTTTCTGTAGTGCTTGGAGATGCTTCCTCCTCTTGTGCACCTTTAGTTTGTGGTGTCCCCCAAGGATCTATTTTGGGTCCCCTTCTTTTCACTATTTTCATACTATTTGCATAGTCGTGGCATTGATGACACGCAACTGTATGTCCTGATAAAGCCTGGTACTAAATTCTGCATCATGTCCGAGATTAAAAACTGGATGTTTAAAACTTTTTTGTTTTGCAGTTGAATGATTCCAAATCAGAGGTGCTGCCCTAGTACTAGTAACATTCTCAATCTGTCCTCTAGTCTGGGAGCCTTATCAAATAATGTTCGAAAAGAGGCCCGCAACCTAGGTGTCATTTTTGATTCAGAATTGTCCTTCGATACTCGGGTGACTAACGTGGTGCAGTCCTGCTTTGCACAATTGAGACAGATCAAGTCTTCTCTTTATTTTGAAGATTTAGAAAAGGTAATTCATGCTTTTATTTCCGCTTCACTTAACTATTGTAATGCTGTTTACTCTGGTATTAGTAGGCAAACATCCAAAGACTGCAGCTGATTCAAAACGCTGCTGCTAGGCTTTTAAAACGCACTAAGAGGAGGGATCACATTACGCCAATCCTTGCTGCTCTTCATTGGTTACCTGAGCGTTTTAGAATTGATTTTAAGATTTTACTGCTTGTTTTTAAAGCCTTGTCAAGCCTGTGCTTGTATCTGTGATCTGTTAATTCCTTATAATCCTGATTGTTGCTTGAGATCCTCAGGAAGGGCTCTATTAGTTGTTCCAAAATCTCAAGGTGACCATGCGTTTGCTGTTCGGCAACTCCCTTCCTTTAGATCTCAGACAGACAAGCACAGTATCCTCTTTTAAAGATAGTGATTATACAGTTTTCCACTCCTTACACAAGCCAAAAAAGGGATTTTTGTTCATCAGTCAACCAGAAAAAAGTCGATTGGTTAAACCCACTTATTCTGAGGCCGACTAGTCATAAAATTAATGTTTTTGACAGATTTATACTGACGTACAAATACGCTTTTCAAGATAAAGGGTTAAAAAGGGCTTTTTTCACAGTGAACCAATTTGAGTTTCCCAAAGAAGTGTACAGTAAATAGTTCTTAAAAGAACCATTTTATTTTCTTAGTGTGAAGAACCTTTCCTAGAACGGATCTTCTTCATGGAACTATAAAAGCCAATAAAGAACCCCTTTGTTTGGTGTAGCTACAGTTGTCTTTGCACATTAAGCTGAAACAGCAGTATTTAAACATCGGAAAAAATGACCCACTTCAGCTGAAAGCAAACTAAACATGAGCTTGTCATTATCTGCTGTTGACACAAACCTGGAGAGGTTATTTATCTCCACTTGAAATCGGAACCAACTTTCCTCATGTCAAGCACTGACAGGATGAACCACTCTGTCATGCACAGTCAGACAATGAAAATACAAAAAGTTACTCTACAAAACACTCCAATTGGAGGGAAGAATTGGCTCAGAAATTACGAAACACTTCATAGTTATTTGACAGAGACAAACGAGTGCTGCTGGCCAGAATGCATTGCTGTGGTGAATGCGTTGCTTCAAAAAGACACTAATGGTGGTGAGAGGAGGTGAACGACACATCGAGGGTTTTATTTTACTGTACGTAATGCTACAGTGATGCTTGTGTCTGCTGGCATAAACCACAGAACCCTCTTTAGCTTATGACACATGCATTTGCGCTATGAATTCACTGTCATTTTTGCTGGAACATTTTCTCACATTAAAAGAAAACTACTTAAAAATACCTCAGAACGCAAAGTGCTCCAACAATACAAAGATTTCAGCTTCACAAATACTCATAGTTACAGTTAATGGCAATTTAATTACCCTCATGCTGCATAAACAATGTACATGCCCCTGAAAATGGTTCTGTGACAGAGATGAACCTTCTTGTCAGAATTCCCTCCAGCAACAAACCCCTATAAATCTCAACAGGAGCTGCTTCAGCATGCCTTCGAGTTCCATGTCAAGTGGCGATTAATCACTCGTGTGACAAATAAGAAAAATAAAAGCAGCTCTTGATGGAAAGCGGTTGGCAGACGAGCTTGTTCAGAAACTGAATACAGCTCTCAAACTTTGCCAAAATGTAGAAGACTCTTTGAAGTTATGTTGACGAGATAAACCACTTTTACATCTTTGAATTCAAAAAACGGGGCTAATATATTCCCCTGTTCTTATATAAACATTTGTTTGCATGCACAATATTCCAATGTTAATCAGCATCTTATTTTCTTTATGTATGAATCAAGCAAACATGTTAACCTGATGGCTGTGCCGGTATTAAAGGGTTAATTCACCCAAAATTGAAAATGATCCCATAGTTAACTCACTCAAGCCATCCTCAGTGTATATGACTATCCTCTTTCAGCCAAACACAATCAAATTGAAAAATATCCTAGGTCTTCTGTGCTTTATAATGGCAGTGAATGGTACCCGAGTTTTTGAAGCCCAAAAAAGCACATCCATCCATCATAAAAGTAATCCATACAGCTCCAGGGAGCCTTCATAACTTATAGCTTCCATTAACGGCCGTCCATGTGTTCGTGACAATTGAGTTCCGGCAGTAGGGTGACCTTTGACCCTGCGTATGATGAAGGTGTAGCGTACAGTGAGAACTGATGAAGGCAGAAGAGCAGAGGATAGAGCGAAACAAAACACAGGTCACGAATTAGAAGTCTAAATCAAGAAATTTTAAAGATAAATTTTGGAGGATTTCAATATAAGAAAAGAGGAGCTACGTCATTCATTGTGTGTCAGGTCAAAGGTCACTCTTCTGCTGGAACTTGACTCTCTTGTAAATACAAATACTTCCATTACTGGAAGCCAGTGATTATAGTTAATGAGGTTATGAAGTTATGAAGTTATAAATATGGATGTTTTTCTGTAAAAACCCAAGGCCTTTATTAACCCCTGGAGCCGTATGGGTTACTTTTATGATGGATGGACGCACTTTTTTGGACTTCTTGAGCACCATTCATTACCATTAAAAAGCTTTGAAGAGCCAGGATATTATTAAAATAACTCCGATTGTGTTCGGCAGAAAAAAGAAAGTCATATACACCTAGGATGGCTTGAGGGTAAATTATGCAACAATTTTTATTTTTGGGTTAACTATCCCTTTAATGGGAGTTTGTACCTTATTCAGAAAATCTATTTCATAATATAAATCTATTATATATATATATATATATATATATATATATATATGTGTGTGTGTGTGTGTGTGTATGAATCTATTATATTATATTATATTATTTATAACTAAATAATAAATAAATAAAAACTTTTAAAAAAAAATTATATATTTTTACTTTAATTTATATATATTTACATATGCATATGTGTGTGTGTGTGCGCGTGTGTTTTTGTCCAAGCAAAATTAGTGAATGAGAATAAAATAAATCAATTTTATATTATTAATAAAACTAAATTATGCTCTATAATTAAAAAAAAAAAATGAATCATGACAAATGCAAAACGTCAGCCTACAGAAGCATTTTTTTTGTTTTAAAATTAAGGCTTAAACAAAATAAGGACCTTTATCAGAAAATGATGTGCATGCAACAATGCAAATATTTCTAAGAATGGTGCAAAAATCAGCAAATTCTATTCAGTCAACCACAAAGCATCAAGAAGGATGTAAGCCAACACTTTTACACTCGCTGAGATTAAAGCACGAAGATCTGGGAACCCCCGGTTTTCCACAAACCCGATTTCCTGTGCCGTCTCCCCCACAGGCGAGAGCGAGTGTTTGGGCTCTGGGGCAACGCAGTGCACTTCATCATTCTTATGAGCGGCTCTCAGACAGCAGCGCTGCAGCCCAGTGTACTATCAGCCTTTAATCCATCATCTTTTATGGAGAGTAATGGCTGTGCTTTTACACCAGCAGAAGGGAGGATGGGTAGAGCGCCGGGGCAGGCAGGATGCTGGGCCTGCAAACATCACCCTTCAACATGACTGGGGTTTCAGAGCTATTATAAGAAGGGAAATCACATTAGCTTTACATTTCGAATACTTCATGTATCCATGCAGGTGCGTGAGCTCAATTCAATTTTGGCTGCTTGAGTTGGAGATGCATGCGACAGGTCCAAAGTTCTTCACGTTTTGGTAACTTTGAATTCAAAGTATGAGAAGTTACATTTTAATCAAACAAACGGGTTGTACTAGATTTTATAAACTGTTCTAACTGATTTTGTTATTTTATACTTGAGGTATTGAGGAGACTAGGACCAGTTGTCACACAGTGAAAAATTTCCAGAAGAGGGCGTAGCTTTAACAGCTGGCGCTTCGTAGCTCAACAACAACAACAAAGCTGGAGAATCTCACGCAGCCAAAATGAAGATTGTCAGTGACGGCGTTCAGCTTTACATTGTTCAAACCGGAGTAGACACTGATGGAGAGACTACTTTTTTTTGTAACTGGACATTTCTGAATGTTTTGTGGATAATTTTATGTAGTTGCTGTGGAGTTGATTCAACTCAACGACTAGCATGTGCCGTCATGTTAATCTTTTGTGCAAATCCAGCATTGAATTGACCCTCGTTTGTGAAGCAGTCCGGCCTAAAATGACGCATTGGTAACAACAGTCCACTAAAACAACTCTTCCTCTTCTCTAAAGTTGTCCTATATGAGGCAAGTCGTCACAATAGTACATTACACATACTCTTCATCAAAATTCAAACAGAAAAAAACAATTATTCATCATAAAATCATAACAGTTAATGTTTTAAAAATAGCTCTTGACAACTTTTTGTGATAACAAGTCCTGGCCTCCCTTGTTTATACTGTACATTTTCTTCTTTTCTTTACGCAAATTTGTTTAATGAGCTTCTGCCTCTTAAATTAATTGACCAGATTTCCCTTATTAATTTTGTGTGTTAACTCCACCTCAATCTCTCTCTCTCTCTCCCAAGAAAGTCCTTCAAAAGGTGAAACTGAACACAAGTCACAGTTGAAAGCCCATTATGAGACACAATGATACATCACAGGAAACTTTACAAGAAATATCCCCCCTAAAAACACCATTAGAACATGTTTGAATAATAGATGGAAGGAAATACAAATACCTACTGTAACCATATCTGGATTTGACCAAGACTCAGGCAAAACATGAAAATGCATATACTGTATATATATCACATTTATCAGATTCCCATCTGATTTAATTCATGCACAACTCACTTATCGGTTTCCCATATTCTTCAAAATATCCTCTTTTGTGTTCAGCAGATTCATACAGGTTTGGAACAACTTGAGGGTGAGTAAATGATGACAGAATTTTCATTTTGAGGTGAACTATCCCTTTATAAGTTAACTCTCTCCCATTTGTTATGCTACCAAATGAGTCTGAATATCTCCTGATAGCCAGAATGCCATCTGTTGACTTTGTCCAGTGGATATTCCTCCAAACTCCCCATCACCTAATCAAAGAAATCTGGGCCCCCTCCTCCGGCCTCCTTATGGTGCTTTCCGCGTCTTCAAAGTTCTGCGCATCGATTAGTAACTTTGACGCCTCTGTGCTGGAGAGAGGCCAGAAATGATAAGCGCTCATGGGGGACGTGAGAGCTAAGTGCTAAATCAATGTTTGCACGTCTCTGATGCGGATAGCGTTACTGAAAAGGCCCAATGGCCGAAGGTAGCGCTGATGTTTCCCCCGGGACGTCTTTAAGAGTCACACTTATCGGCTCATTTTTTGGTGCAATCATCGACATGATCAATCATGATCATCGTGAGGAGAAAATAAAGTCTTAATTCCCCCTTCATTCATTTTTAAGACCTTTCATTCGGCCAAAAGTGATTCGAACATCATGTGATTTTCTCTCTTTCTTTAATTATTAGCACAAATGTCTTCTATGCATGAAAGTGTATGGTGATTCCCTTACAAAAGATTACTGCAGTTTTTTAGAAGTAATACTACAGTTTTTGTTACATATAGATTTTGGACACGAAAAAACTGCAGTATTGCAGTATAACCTAAAATGTCTGTAGTTTTACTGGAGTACAACTATCCTGCAATCCATCTAAAGTACTAGTAAAATAAAACTGCAATACAACTGCAGTTATACTGCTTTTATTCTTCATGCAACTTTCAGTTGTACTTCATTTTACTGCAGCTGTACTGTGATATACTTCATTATACTGCAAATCTATGGTTGTGCTTCATTAAACTGCAGTTAAACTACTTGGTACTGCAGTTTTACTGCAGTTCTACTTCAATATACTGCAGGTTTACCCTACTAAACTAAAAAAAAAAGCACCATAAATGTATCATGGAAGTAATAGAAAAAGTCAAATTCTCTTGTATGGAAAACTATTTGGAATGACTCCACACGACTGGAAAAATCACAGCCGTGGCTGAAACAGGCAAACGTTTAGTGCTCGCTTGTTTAGAAGTTCACTTAAACAGGTAAAGCATGGAGATGTCTTGTCGAAAATCAAATTTGTCATCTGCGTTCTGGTTGCACGCTCATCTCATTCGACCTCATGAATCACTCTCCTTTGATTTGAATAAGTCGTTAATAACAGGAGATGAGCTGCAGTTTCAGGTTGTCTCAGACAAATGCAATGAAGCGTCCATCTTTAAAGTTGAAAGACAGATGAACTAGAATGCACACACTCTGATCTGTTTGATCTGATAAGATCTCTCGCTGGCATTCTGGAGGTATGAAGCTCCTTGTCTGAGCACTAGCTATTATCTCATGTATCAATGACTGAGGAGAACAGGTCCGACTGTGAGAAGGCACTTAAAGCTTGCATGGGTGAGCGATTTTTCAAACAGGAATAATAAAAAATAAATAAATTCGCTCTCATTAGCTTACTGCATCCATTGCAGTCGTTTGACTGAAACACCACATGTGGTGGAAATGATTTTAAAATGACCAATTTATTTGTTTTGATCATTTCAAAGCTAGCATTTTATGTATTTAAAATTTCACACATTTTGCATAATTTGACTTGAAATGAGGTTCAATAAAAAATGTTGTTCACATGCAAGTGATATTTATCTTTTCGTCGTTGTTGTTGTCTTCACGTCACGTCTCATATTTCATCTCAAGCCCTAACTTTCGCTAAAACTTTATTAGTGGTAAAATTATTGTTTGTGATGGAGATGACAGCGCAGCTGAGGGATAGAAATGATTTGTGTGAAATTTAAACGGATCATTTTCACAAAATAAATATTCAAGAGTTTATTTCACTATTTGATTAGTTTTATGATGGATTTTATATACAGATTTAATGTCTGGGAAAAGATTAAAACGAATCTATATAACATAACTCAAAAGATATTTATCAAATTAAATCAATTCTGAAGGCATGGTAAAAAGTTTCAGTGAGAAACAGAAGTTGGGATAGTCTTTTCTTCCCTTTTGTGATGCATATCTGAGTAAAGCGGCTTTTTGAATGAGAATAAAACGTAGGGTGGGACTGTATTTCGTCCTCGGGAATTGACCGTTCGCAAAGACCCTTTAGTTACTGTTACTATGTCCAACAAGTCACGCATCCTGGAGCAAAGAGGACACTGACAACGTGTTGACAGGTAACTTTTGATATGAAACAGTTTCACATTTAAAATATTGTAATTTTTTAAAGAAGTTTAATCAATAAATAGCGTCTAGTGTGTCTTTAATGTGTCGTGACAGATCGCTGTAGCTCCTCGTGAACCGATTATCTCTTCATACTAGTTCATTTATAGCATCAAATAAACATCAGAAGGAATGTTGTTTCAAGAGCAGAAAGACGTGAGTCACACAATTTTTCAAGTCAAATTCACCGACGTTAATCTGCTAACTCCCCTGACTGCTTTGTTGGACAAAATGGCAGATTCGGGGTTATGATTGGTCAGATCACCTGTCAATCAAACTGCTGGCGAAGGGTAAATTCATTGGATCGTTGGCAGTTGGAGTAGCTAAATGGAGGCCGATCTGAAAGTTAAAACTAAAAATGGAAAGCTTTTTATGCATTTTGGCCATTCACAACAGCGTTTTGTGAGCTTTTTGAAAACAGGCTTCAAAATGCACGTTTTTGAAAATTATACCATTAAATGTCTCTGTGTAAGCTACAAAAATGCGAGTTTGTGAAAATGGTGACGTCTTACGCATTCGTGTTCATTCTATAGGCCTGTAGAGTTTCTTTACAAAGCAACATCGCCAGCTACAGGCCTGACAGCAGAATACAGCCAGCTTTTTGTGGATCCGTGTGAACGGGGATCGTTTTGACAATGTTGGTGCTGTACACGAAAAATGCAAAAGACAAATGTACACATTAAAAAAATAATTATGACCAATGACAACTCTACATGGAAATGACATTAAAGTCCGCATGAAATGGAATTTGAGATAGTCTTTTGTTTCTTATTGTTATACAAGGAAACAGCTTCTCGATAAGAAACTTGATTTCATCTATGAGGAATTGATGGGTGATTGTGGTTTGCTATTGGACGATTTCATGTGATTGGCAGGTTGCCCCGCCCTCACGCCAGTAAACGCGTCATCAGAGAGGAGAGTAGGAGGGAAAGTTATTTTGATTAATGATTACGAGGAACATGAATTTAAAAAAGGATGTGCACGGATTAGTCATTTATAACAAATGCTTCAATATTCCATAGAAAATTTGAATTGTCAATTTTGATTTCATGGTGACTTTAAGGCAGAATCCGTGCACAGTAACCGCAGCCTTCTACCACGAGAAACGAGCATGACAAGCCTGTTAAATGATTACGGCACCTCAGGACACATCCATCACTGCACAAAACACCGGGATCATTTCTCATGCATTTAACACACTGTGTAAATATGATTAACATGAAATATGTCAGTGGTAAACAGAAGGAAAACATTCCTCTGAATTCCATGCAGTTCCGTGAGATTCCGTTGAATCTCCCTGTAATGGATCGTTCGCTGCAACTGAAGTTTGATCAGATATTTTTAGGTATCATTTGCATGAACAAGTCTGTGCAATGTTTTACAAAATTATGTGCAAATTTGTGTTTGCATTTCTGTGTAGGTGACAGTCATTAGACACAACGTACACAAACGCAGCAGGCAAGCTGGAAAAAAGAGGTGATTTCTGGGTTACTACTTTGAATATTTCTTTGATGAGAGCCAGAAAATCTAAAGTGGTTATTGGAAGTGTGCCATGGAGAAAAGCGGCCACATTAACACACAAAGGGAGCACAAACCTGAAAAGTAGGTGCTGTTTAAAGGGATAGTTCACACAAAAAAGGAAAGTGTTGCCATTATTTATTCACTGTCATGTTGTTCCAAACCTGTATGGCTTACTTTCTTATATGGAACATAAAAAAAGATCATTTGAGAATTTAGTTTTTCTTGAAAGAACTCTCTTCTGCTCACAAGGCTGCATTTATTTGATCAAAAATACAGAAAAATTTTTTTACATTTTAAAATTTCTATTTTAACATATTTTAAAATGTAATTTACTCCAGTGATCAAAGCTGTATTTTCAGCATCGTTGCTCCAGTCTTCAGTGTCACATGATCCTTCAGAAATCATTCTAATGTAATGTTTTACTTTTTGTTATAAATGATGAGAACAGCTGTGTTACTTTTTTTCAATACCTTTTTTTTTCAGGATTCCTTGATGAATAGAATGTTCAAAAGAACAGCCTTTATTTGAAATCTTTTGTAAACTTACACTCATTTTGGATTGAACACATCTTGGCTGAATAAAACATTGTCTTGGCTTGCTTACGTTGGGGACACTTGCTTGATATTCAGCAGTGTTTTTGATATGCCTGCATTGGCGCCGTTGTATGCGAACGGAGCCGAGCCGGACGATTACGTCACTGTTTTCTGCAGTGCTGATATACCTAAATTAACTAGACTAATAACTATTGATATTTGGAACGGAATGAATCAATAATATATAGAATAAGCTGCACAATGACACCATTTTCTTATTAATGTAAAGCTGCTTTGCCACAATCTGCATTGTAAAAAGCGCTATATAAATAAAGATGACTTGACTTGACTTGACTTTTCTTTAAACTGACCTTAAATTTTTGAAAGTCAGTGTTTGTTTCAGTTTCTATTGTACCACTGTCAATATGGACACTGAAATAAATACACGCTGCTTGTTTGCGTGGTGTAAAACGAGCCCTGTTCAAACTGATTTTATCTGTAGAAGTCACTGGCCATTGGAAAACTCACTGAAAACGAATGACTTCCGGTCAGTTTGTTGCTGTCAGTGCGAAGGGAGCTTTAGATTTGATTGCTTTAGCCCTGGAGCGCAGGACGAATGCAAGAGACAGATAATCTTCAGAAGTTATGGAAGATTGTGGACTCTTCCCTCATGGGACAGTGTGACCTCTCTAATGCTGAGGTTTCTAAACCGGGGTGCCTGGCAGATTGGCCACAGTTGTCAAAGAAACATGAGCAGGATTCACATGGCAGCGCTCGGACAGATCAATACGCTAAAGTGTGGAGCTACTGACACGTTAAACCCAACAGCAGACATGGTCGAAAAACACACGCACACACACACACACACACACACACCAAATTACAAGCGGATTCCTTCAGCAGAAAGCAAAACAGTAAAGGGGCTGTATCCTTCTAGCCTGATACCTAAAATCATGTAGCTCAACGATAATAGGTGCGCTTTTACTTTTCTAAGCAATTAGACTAGCGATAATCACCTGGCACACAAGAAGACAAGCAAACCTCTTAGTAACACCTTAGTAACTGCATAGCAACGCCCTTATAACTACCCTTCAACACAGCATGTTACATTGACTAAAACCGAAAAACGAAATTGAATTGAAATATTGAACTGGAATAATGAAAATAATTATAACTATTTAGAAGTATTAAAGTCCCTCTGTGGTGAAAATCAGGTTTTTAATGTTGCTTATATGTCTATGTAGGGTTTTTAATATGCTTTAAGACAAACTACGTACAAATTCATAAGTCAAAGCCATTGCTGAGCATTTTCTATTTTTAAACTGTGGTTAAAAAACCCCCGGTTTGTGATGTCACAAACTACCTTGTGACCAATGATGTCATTAAGCATGAGCTCGCGAAAGCAGGAGAGTCTTCAGGTTTATTTTTCTGTTGATTAAAAATTATGTAGATTTAGCAATATGGTGTATATAACGATGTTATGATGAACTATATGCCTTTCTCCACTGACGTTTTGAGTTGTTCAAAGCGTTTCTAAGAATTCTGATTGTTAGAAGACAACTGACTGACTCGCAAACAGGAAAATGGTTTGTTTAACATTAGCAACACATTATTAGCATTTGTCAAGACAAAAGGCTAATCATATTAATTAGCGTCATGTGTCCGACGTTGTAAAAAAGCGATACCATATTGCAGCGTTTACCTCAGTATTTTGAGCGCAAGTGAGTGGAGGTGGAGCTAATTAGCATATTCATATGTAAACGAAACGAAGCATATAAATTTTAAGGCACGAAGAAAGTTGAGTTTTAATGGATAAAATTATTTACTACAGGGGGACTTTATAATTAAATATACACTATGTAATTTTTTTTTGCTCAAAATGAACAAAATTTCGTTGTGTTGTGGCTTTATTCCGTCGTGTTGCGGTTTGTTTCCGTTGTGTTGTGGGTATATTTCGTAGAGTTGTGGCGATTGCATTGTGTTGCGACTTATTTCCGTTGTGTTGTGGCTTTATTTCTTAGTGTTAGAAATATGTCTCCTAATCTCTGCACTTCCCGTTCTTTCTGTATTTCAATTCTTTCATTTCTCTCTCACTCGTAGAAGATAATTTGACCCTGGAAGAACTTGATGAGAAATGTTCATATTCAGATCTCTGACTTTTGATTTCAGATTTGGGATCTACATTTTAAGAGATAGTTCAGAAATTCTGTCCTAATTTACTCACCCTGATGCTGTTAAAAACTTTGATATTTTTTGAGGACCATGATGGGAAATGTAGTATGGCCACACAAGTTTGTCAGCTTATAAATGGGTAATATGGCCTCACTGTAAAACTGAATAATCAAAACCGTTTAATCAAAAGCGATTAGCATAATAACACATTAAACACTTCTAAATCCAGCCGCTAAACATTAATTTAGCATAAAAGTATTATATAACAAAGTGTAAGGTGAAAGTGTTAAATCCTCATAAATGTTCATTTGACTGAACTAATTTGTTTCATTTAAGTTTGTCCTACTCAAACTAATTATTTTGAGCGTTAGGGTTTTATCACTATTTTTCATCAATACTACACAAAATAGACTAAATTGTATGGTAAACATTCATCATTCAAACATTTAAAAAATAATTATGCCCAATGACAACTCTACATGGAAATGACATTAAAGTACGCTTGAAATGGAAGTTGAGATAGTCTTTTGTTTCTTATTGTTATACAAACTGTGACGATTGCATTGTGTTGCGGCTTATTTCGGTTGTGCTGCGGCTTTATTTCATTGTGTTGCGGCTTATTTCGGTTGTGCTGCGGCTTTATTTCATTGTGTTGCGGCTTATTTCGGTTGTGCTGCGGCTTTATTTCATTGTGTTGCGGCTTATTTCTGTTGTGTTGCGGCTTTATTTCATTGTGTTGCGGCTTGTTTCTGTTGTGTTGTGGCTTTATTTCATTGTGTTGCGGCTTGTTTCTGTTGTGTTGAGACTTATTTCCGTTGTGTTGTGGCTTTATTTCTTAGTTTTGTGACGATTGCATTGTGTTGCGGCTTGTTTCTGTTGTGTTGCGGCTTTATTTCGTTGTGTTGCTGTTTTATTTCGTTGTGTTGTGGCTTTATTCCATTGTGTTGTGGCAATTCCGTTGTGTTGTGGCTTTATTCCGTTGTGTTGCTGTTTTATTTCGTTGTGTTTTGGCTTGTTTCTGTTGTGTTGTGGCTTTATTCCGTTGTGTTGCTGTTTTATTTCGTTGTGTTTTGGCTTGTTTCTGTTGTGTTGTGGCTTTATTCCGTTGTGTTGCTGTTTTATTTCGTTGTGTTGTGGCTTTATTCCATTGTGTTGTGGCAATTCCGTTGTGTTGTGGCTTTATTCCGTTGTGTTGTGGCTTTATTTCTTAGTTTTGTGACGATTGCATTGTGTTGCGGCTTGTTTCTGTTGTGTTGTGGCTTTATTCCGTTGTGTTGCTGTTTTATTTCGTTGTGTTGTGGCTTTATTCCATTGTGTTGTGGCAATTCCGTTGTGTTGTGGCGATTCCATTGTGTTGCGGCTTATTTCTGTCATGTTGCGACTTGCTTTCGTTGTGTTGTGGCTTTATTTCATTGTGTTGCGGCTTTATTTCGTTATGTTGTGGCTTTATTTCTTAGTGTTGTGACGATTGCATTGTGTTGCGGCTTGTTTCTGTTGTGTTGCGGCTTTATTTCATTGTGTTGCGGCTTGTTTCTGTTGTGTTGTGGCTTTATTTCATTGTGTTGCGGCTTGTTTCTGTTGTGTTGCGACTTATTTCCGTTGTGTTGCGACTTATTTCCGTTGTGTTGCGACTTATTTCCGTTGTGTTCTGGCTTTATTTCTTAGTTTTGTGACGATTCCATTGTGTTGCGGCTTGTTTCTGTTGTGTTGTGGCTTTATTCCGTTGTGTTGCTGTTTTATTTCGTTGTGTTGTGGCTTTATTCCATTGTGTTGTGGCAATTCCGTTGTGTTGTGGCTTTATTCCGTTGTGTTGTGGCGATTCCATTGTGTTGCGGCTTATTTCTGTCATGTTGCGACTTGCTTCCGTTGTGTTGTGGCTTTATTTCATTGTGTTGCGGCTTTATTTCATTATGTTGTGGCTTTATTTCTTAGTGTTGTGACGATTGCATTGTGTTGCGGCTTGTTTCTGTTGTGTTGCGGCTTTATTTCATTGTGTTGCGGCTTGTTTCTGTTGTGTTGCGACTTATTTCCATTGTGTTGCGACTTATTTCCGTTGTGTTGTGGCTTTATTTCTTAGTGTTGTGACGATTGCATTGTGTTGCGGCTTGTTTCTGTTGTGTTGTGGCTTTATTCCGTTGTGTTGCTGTTTTATTTCGTTGTGTTGTGGCTTTATTCCATTGTGTTGTGGCAATTCCGTTGTGTTGTGGCTTTATTCCGTTGTGTTGTGACGATTGCATTGTGTTGCGGCTTATTTCGGTTGTGCTGCGGCTTTATTTCATTGTGTTGCGGCTTGTTTCTGTTGTGTTGTGGCTTTATTTCATTGTGTTGCGGCTTGTTTCTGTTGTGTTGTGGCTTTATTTCATTGTGTTGCGGCTTGTTTCTGTTGTGTTGCGACTTATTTCCGTTGTGTTGTGGCTTTATTTCTTAGTTTTGTGACGATTGCATTGTGTTGCGGCTTGTTTCTGTTGTGTTGCGGCTTTATTTCGTTGTGTTGCTGTTTTATTTCGTTGTGTTGTGGCTTTATTCCATTGTGTTGTGGCAATTCCGTTGTGTTGTGGCTTTATTCCGTTGTGTTGTGGCTTTATTTCTTAGTTTTGTGACGATTGCATTGTGTTGCGGCTTGTTTCTGTTGTGTTGTGGCTTTATTCCGTTGTGTTGCTGTTTTATTTCGTTGTGTTGTGGCTTTATTCCATTGTGTTGTGGCAATTCCGTTGTGTTGTGGCGATTCCATTGTGTTGCGGCTTATTTCTGTCATGTTGCGACTTGCTTCCGTTGTGTTGTGGCTTTATTTCATTGTGTTGCGGCTTTATTTCGTTATGTTGTGGCTTTATTTCTTAGTGTTGTGACGATTGCATTGTGTTGCGGCTTGTTTCTGTTGTGTTGCGGCTTTATTTCATTGTGTTGCGGCTTGTTTCTGTTGTGTTGTGGCTTTATTTCATTGTGTTGCGGCTTGTTTCTGTTGTGTTGCGACTTATTTCCGTTGTGTTGCGACTTATTTCCGTTGTGTTGCGACTTATTTCCGTTGTGTTCTGGCTTTATTTCTTAGTTTTGTGACGATTGCATTGTGTTGCGGCTTGTTTCTGTTGTGTTGTGGCTTTATTCCGTTGTGTTGCTGTTTTATTTCGTTGTGTTGTGGCTTTATTCCATTGTGTTGTGGCAATTCCGTTGTGTTGTGGCTTTATTCCGTTGTGTTGTGGCGATTCCATTGTGTTGCGGCTTATTTCTGTCATGTTGCGACTTGCTTCCGTTGTGTTGTGGCTTTATTTCATTGTGTTGCGGCTTTATTTCGTTATGTTGTGGCTTTATTTCTTAGTGTTGTGACGATTGCATTGTGTTGCGGCTTGTTTCTGTTGTGTTGCGGCTTTATTTCATTGTGTTGCGGCTTGTTTATGTTGTGTTGTGGCTTTATTTCATTGTGTTGCGGCTTGTTTCTGTTGTGTTGCGACTTATTTCCATTGTGTTGCGACTTATTTCCGTTGTGTTGTGGCTTTATTTCTTAGTGTTGTGACGATTGCATTGTGTTGCGGCTTGTTTCTGTTGTGTTGTGGCTTTATTCCGTTGTGTTGCTGTTTTATTTCGTTGTGTTGTGGCTTTATTCCATTGTGTTGTGGCAATTCCGTTGTGTTGTGGCTTTATTCCGTTGTGTTGTGGCGATTCCATTGTGTTGCGGCTTATTTCTGTCATGTTGCGACTTGCTTCCGTTGTGTTGTGGCTTTATTTCATTGTGTTGCGGCTTTATTTCATTATGTTGTGGCTTTATTTCTTAGTGTTGTGACGATTGCATTGTGTTGCGGCTTGTTTCTGTTGTGTTGCGGCTTTATTTCATTGTGTTGCGGCTTGTTTCTGTTGTGTTGCGACTTATTTCCATTGTGTTGCGACTTATTTCCGTTGTGTTGTGGCTTTATTTCTTAGTGTTGTGACGATTGCATTGTGTTGCGGCTTGTTTCTGTTGTGTTGTGGCTTTATTCCGTTGTGTTGCTGTTTTATTTCGTT
Source organism: Opsariichthys bidens (assembly GCA_037194245.1). Lineage (NCBI taxonomy): Eukaryota > Metazoa > Chordata > Actinopteri > Cypriniformes > Xenocyprididae > Opsariichthys > Opsariichthys bidens. The sequence continues at coordinate 7,080,305 of CM074308.1, read as the reverse complement.
GTGTTGTGGCTTTATTCCATTGTGTTGTGGCAATTCCGTTGTGTTGTGGCTTTATTCCGTTGTGTTGTGACGATTGCATTGTGTTGCGGCTTATTTCGGTTGTGCTGCGGCTTTATTTCATTGTGTTGCGGCTTGTTTCTGTTGTGTTGTGGCTTTATTTCATTGTGTTGCGGCTTGTTTCTGTTGTGTTGTGGCTTTATTTCATTGTGTTGCGGCTTGTTTCTGTTGTGTTGCGACTTATTTCCGTTGTGTTGTGGCTTTATTTCTTAGTTTTGTGACGATTGCATTGTGTTGCGGCTTGTTTCTGTTGTGTTGCGGCTTTATTTCGTTGTGTTGCTGTTTTATTTCGTTGTGTTGTGGCTTTATTCCATTGTGTTGTGGCAATTCCGTTGTGTTGTGGCTTTATTCCGTTGTGTTGTGGCTTTATTTCTTAGTTTTGTGACGATTGCATTGTGTTGCGGCTTGTTTCTGTTGTGTTGTGGCTTTATTCCGTTGTGTTGCTGTTTTATTTCGTTGTGTTGTGGCTTTATTCCATTGTGTTGTGGCAATTCCGTTGTGTTGTGGCGATTCCATTGTGTTGCGGCTTATTTCTGTCATGTTGCGACTTGCTTCCGTTGTGTTGTGGCTTTATTTCATTGTGTTGCGGCTTTATTTCGTTATGTTGTGGCTTTATTTCTTAGTGTTGTGACGATTGCATTGTGTTGCGGCTTGTTTCTGTTGTGTTGCGGCTTTATTTCATTGTGTTGCGGCTTGTTTCTGTTGTGTTGTGGCTTTATTTCATTGTGTTGCGGCTTGTTTCTGTTGTGTTGCGACTTATTTCCGTTGTGTTGCGACTTATTTCCGTTGTGTTGCGACTTATTTCCGTTGTGTTCTGGCTTTATTTCTTAGTTTTGTGACGATTGCATTGTGTTGCGGCTTGTTTCTGTTGTGTTGTGGCTTTATTCCGTTGTGTTGCTGTTTTATTTCGTTGTGTTGTGGCTTTATTCCATTGTGTTGTGGCAATTCCGTTGTGTTGTGGCGATTCCATTGTGTTGCGGCTTATTTCTGTCATGTTGCGACTTGCTTCCGTTGTGTTGTGGCTTTATTTCATTGTGTTGCGGCTTTATTTCGTTATGTTGTGGCTTTATTTCTTAGTGTTGTGACGATTGCATTGTGTTGCGGCTTGTTTCTGTTGTGTTGCGGCTTTATTTCATTGTGTTGCGGCTTGTTTATGTTGTGTTGTGGCTTTATTTCATTGTGTTGCGGCTTGTTTCTGTTGTGTTGCGACTTATTTCCATTGTGTTGCGACTTATTTCCGTTGTGTTGTGGCTTTATTTCTTAGTGTTGTGACGATTGCATTGTGTTGCGGCTTGTTTCTGTTGTGTTGTGGCTTTATTCCGTTGTGTTGCTGTTTTATTTCGTTGTGTTGTGGCTTTATTCCATTGTGTTGTGGCAATTCCGTTGTGTTGTGGCTTTATTCCGTTGTGTTGTGGCGATTCCATTGTGTTGCGGCTTATTTCTGTTATGTTGCGACTTGTTTCCGTTGTGTTGTGGCTTTATTTCATTGTGTTGCGGCTTTATTTCGTTATGTTGTGGCGATTCCGTTGTGTTGCGACTTTATTTCGTTGTGTTGTGGCTTTATTTCGTTGTGTTGTGGCTTTATTTCATTGTGTTGCGGCTTTATTTCGTTATGTTGTGGCGATTCCGTTGTGTTGCAGCTTTATTTCGTTGTGTTGCGGCTTGTTTCCGTTGCGTTGTGAACTTATGTTTGCTTTTTAAATTTTGTTGTGTTGTGCACTACTGGGCCACCGAAGAAAACATTGTCATGTAAATTGCCCCTAAAAAGTGGAGAATGGCCTGTTCTAGTTTCAGCAGCACAGATAACATCTCAGAAGCTTAAGACATTTCCAACAAATGAATATGATCGAGACAGAAGTTCCCATGATGAATGAGTATTCCTAGCGCTACCTTCACCGCTTTACACGCTTATAGCTCCACTTACAGACATTAAACTTTTATAATATCATCAAGTCATTTCAATTGCTTTAACGAGGCCAGTAATTGGAGCAGCCCCTTGTAGCATGTCGCTTAATTTCCCTATTGCGATGTAACAATTACATATGATTTGAATATTTTTTCCCTCTCCCAGTTAAATTATGAAGAATCAACAGCGGAGTCAAATAACAGGACGTCGATCCATGCGGCGCGTGTCATGTGACTCCTGTGAATTGTTAAGATGAAGACAAACCAGCAGGGCTAATAGTGTAAGCGTTTCCCATGATGCACTGCTTCTAGCAGCTCTGATTATTATGGTGGTCTAATTAGTTGGTGCTAGAGCAGGCAGACTCCCAGCATGCTTTTCAGGATGGTATTGAGACATGGATCACTCTTGCTGCCATCAGCCAACGGCCCTTCTGGGGCATCTGAACCCCATTTTTATGTCTTTAAGGCTTTATTGCGGCTATTTCGCCGAGATCTGATGCGATTGGACGTTGTTTATATGGAGTATGAAATGTTGGATTGTAATGGTCTCGGATGTGCAGTTTCACAACTCAATATTAAAATGACAAAGGCCAATAACTGTGAGATATTCAATGAGGTTTCTCAGTAGACCCCTAAGTAACGCAGATCGCCGTCAAATCAAAGCCAGGGAAATAACCTCAATAGACTCGAAATGACGTGTGTACTTCGTTTGGAGAAATTCTGTTATCGATTTTCAGACTCACATTTATGAGACAGGATATCCATATGCCGTACCGCACAATCTGTGCTTGAAACACTGTGAGAAAGGATGAGAAAAAAAGACTCTTTCATATCGTATAAATTTCTCCGGTGGTATTTCCATAACTTATTTTCATTTAAATTAATTTGGTTCAAGTCAGGAGCGCCGAGGGGGGAGAAATGCAAATACCCTTGTAATTTCTCTCCCCTCTGTATATATTTACAAACAGAACAATATCAGGAAAAGACAAAACGGGGAAACAGACTTTCCTTTATAACGCAATTACAACTTTTGATGAAAACGCCTCTCCCTGCTTCTCTGTGTAATTAAATGTCTCTCGGCTGCCCCAGAGCGCCTCGCAAAACAAATCTCAAACTGCAAAAAAAAAAAAAAAAACCTGCCCTGAGAGCGCAATATTTCTTCCACTGCACAGCTGAAATGCCATTCAAAGAAGCAAAAGAAACAGGTCTGCTATATATATTTAAACAGTAAAATACTTCATAACATTACTGTTTTTACTGTATTTTTGATCAAATTATCTATCTATCTATCTATCTATCTATCTATCTATCTATCTATCTATCTGTCTGTCTATCTATCTATCTATCTATCTATCTATCTATCTATCTATCTATCTATCTATCTATCTATCTATAGTATCTGTCTGTCTGTCTGTCTGTCTGTCTGTCTGTCTGCATATCAATTAATCAATCAATCAGTCAATCAATAAATCTATCTATCTATGTATCTATCTATCTATCTATCTATCTATCTATCTATCTATCTATCTATCTATCTATCTATCTGCATATCAATCAATCAATCAATCAATCAGTCTGTCTGCATATCAATTAATCAATCAATCAATCAATCAATCAATCTATCTATCTATCTATCTATCTATCTATCTATCTATCTATCTATCTATCTATCTATCTATCTATCTATCTATCTATCTATCTATCTATCTGCCTATCAATCAATCAATCAATCTATCTATCTATCTATCTATCTATCTATCTATCTATCTATCTATCTATCTATCTATCTATCTATCTATCTATCTATCTATCTATCTATCTATCTATCTATCTATCTATCTATCTATCTGTCTGCCTATCAATCAATCAATCTATCTATCTATCAATCTATCTATCAATCTATCTATCAATCTATCTATCTATCTATCTATCTATCTATCTATCTATCTATCTATCTATCTATCTATCTATCTATCTATCTATCTATCTATCTGCTCTTTTTTCCCAGTAGGCCGCACTATGGTCCAAGTGCAAGTGAGCTTTCAGCTGTTCTGATGAATTTCACAAGTCAACACTTGATCAACATTTTCAGTGTAAAATTGCTACATCTCATCATGACTCTTCTGAACAGTCATGTCAACGCATTTTTCAAAAACTCATACAGTACATACTGCCAGGGAAAAGCGTTGACACAATGCAAGTGATCAAAAAGTGTCACATCAATGTCTAATAATACATGTCATTTTAATCCTGATCATCAACACAATTTCTTTCTTAGATGTAGGGTTATTGACAACTTAATCTCATAGCCAGATCTTTAACCTTCCACATTACATCTTTTTCTAGCCAAGAAACACCCATTTACACAGGAAGGCACTGTTTGACTGACACATATAGCACATTAATTTTCTGTGGAAGTGGAGGTTAGGGTTTGTCAGAAATAAATTCTACCTCAAATGACACTTCGCAAAGACCCGGCCTCTTTAGTAACAGCATCCGACAAGCATCTCTCACGCCACACATCATGTTCTCACGGAGTGAAAAATACATCATGGAGCAAAGAGGACAATGACAACGCGTCAACAGACAAGACAGAGCAGGTTACATTTATGAAACAGTTTTATATATTATACAATAATATATCGTAATTTTTTTAAGAAGTTTAAACATTAAATACCGTATAGTGTCTCTTTAATGTGTTGTGACAGATTGCTGTAGCTCCTTCAAGTGGCTCGTGCACATTTATAGCATCAAATAAACATGAATGAACATCAGAAGGAATGTTTTTCAACCGCAGAAACACGTGAGTACACACAAAATTTCAAGTTCAAGTTCACCAATGTTAATCTATTAACTCCCCTGACTGCTTTGTCGGACAAAATGGCAAATTCGGGGTTATGATTGGTCAGATCGCCTGTCAATCAAACTGTTTGTGAAGGGTCAATTGCAGACCTACCAGTTAACTAATCAAATCAATCACATATATAAATATCAGTCAAGAAAAGACCCAAAATGTAGAAATATATATATTTAATTTTCCATTAACTTAATGCTCAAATCATTCATACTTCATTCTCCATTACTAAAACTAAGTCAAGATAAAATGTTTGAAGACAAGTTTTAATATCTTATTCAGTGTTGCTTCTCAAATAAACTGACCTCCTTTTTAATGGATCTTTGCGTAATTTTACCCCCCACCAAAAAACAAAAACAAAAAAACAAGGGGAAAAAAGATTAATTATAAACATTAAGAAGTAATTTTGCTTATTTTAAAAACCCAGTCAGTACATACAATTAAAGTCAATAATTGTAATGTAATAAAGTTCACATTTTAACACTTTGCATCATTTTTAATCACATATGTATATTTAAAAATGTAATAGCACTTAATGAAATGGTTAAATTAAAAACCTAAATCCACATCTAGCTCCGCCTCAGCTCTTGCTGAAAACCCCAGTACACGAGTCAGGTCACGTATGCTCTGTGTCAGTTTCCATGCTAGTGTTTCCAGCCTCCCTATCTACGAATCCTACGGCAGGATAAAGCTGTACTGCTTTCTGAAAACATCAGTGTTTTAATGGACAACAGTGAGCACAAACCATCTCCCCTTCACCAGTGTTTAGTCAGGTTACCGCAGCAGGGCCCCTGCCAGATGGTCTCGGGTCCCCTGTTTAAAACCATCCACCCCTGCCCTTTAGAGGACAGATCCTCTCCAATCCATCGCCCAGGGCTGTGGGATGAAGCCTGAGACGATCGGAGGTCGTGCTGTCTTAATTGCTGCACTCATGTGAGCTTTACTGCTGAGGAACAACAACTCAACTCGCTGCATTATTGATGGAGGAGACACAGTAGCACTTACAGGCCAACAGAAACATGCTCTCGTGCAGGGTGATGTCACACCGGGGTCGGCACCACTCTGACGGGCCTCGCTCTGGGTTCTGGGTGGTGTGTGTGTTTACGTGTGAGTGTGTGCGGGACCTGCTCATCCATCACAGCCACTTACGAGCCATAGGATCTGTTCAGCGCGCTGACTAAATCACGTTAGCTCCCGCTGCACATACCTGCTGCCTGATGAGCACTTCCTGCAGCGTTCCGGCTAACAATGCATGTTAGCTGCGCTTACAAATTACAGAGCTATATTTAAAGATCACGTTACTTGTTGCAAACACACCTGCTAAGTATTAGTTTGTTTTTTCACAATGGCACATGTTTGTTACTCCTCTTCTGCTTAATCCAGTTCTGTGCACACAGAGTTCAGTTATTTACAACAACATCAAATGACAATAGGCACTGTCCGCCATTGAGAATTGACAGTGCTTTTTGAATTCCATTTCATTTCCTGATTTTGAAATGAGGTAACAAACAAGATGCAGAATTTGAATGTAAATATGTAGTATTAAAATGAAAATAATATCACTGATGTATCTCTGCAGCATGTGGAAATTTCATCGCTCATCAGTAGAGAAAAACTCACAAATTCTTTTGAAATTTAATTTTGTGTGGATTTAGCCATACAAATAATCCATCCATTCATCCATCTTCTGCCGCTTATCCGGGGCCGGGTCGCGGGGACGGCAGTCTAAGCAGAGATGCCCAGACTTCCCTCTCCCCAGACACTTCCTCCAGCTCTTTCGGGGGGACACCGAGGTGTTCCTAGGCCAACCGAGAAACGTAGTCTCTCCAGTGTTTCCTAGGTCATCCACGGGGCCTTCTCCCGGTGGGACATGCCCAGAACACTTCCCTAGGGAGGCGTCCAAGAGGTATCCGAAACAAATGCCCGAGCCACCTCAGCTGACTCCTCTCGATGTGAAAGAGCAACGGCTCTACTTTGAGCTCCTCACCCTATCTCTAAGGCCCTGTCAGCCTGCGGAGAAAGCTCATTTCAGCTGTCTCCTGTATCCTGGATCACGCTTCTTCCTTCCCTCACTCATGAACAAGACCCCAAGATACTTGAATAAGATACTTGCGCCTAGAAATCCTGTCCATAAAGATTATTAACAGGACCAGTGATAAAGGGCAGCCCAACATGCACCAGGAACAGGTCTGACTTCCTGCCGGCAATGCGAACCAAGCTTCTGCTCCGGTCGTACAGCCCTTAGCAAAGGGCCCCGGACTCCATGCTCCCAGAGCACACCCCACAGGGCGCTACGAGGGACATGGTCGAATGCCTTCTCCAGAACCACAAAACACATGTGGACTGGTTGGACAAACTCCCATAAACCCTCCAGCACCCTGGAGAGGGTATAGAGCTGGTCCAGTGTTCCACCACGGGGAAGAAAACCTCATTGTTCCTCCTGAATCTGAGGTTCAACTATCGGCTTTATTCTCCTCTCCAATACCCTAGCATAGACTTTCCTGGGGAGGCTGAGGAGTGTGATCCCTCTGTAGTTGGAACACACCCTCCAGCCCCCCTTCTTAAAAAGAGGGACCAGCACCCCGGTCTGCCAGTCCAGAGGCACATGCTGCAGAGGCGTGTTAGCCAAGACACCACCACAACATCCAGAGACTTGAGGTACTTGGGGCGTATCTCATCCTCCCCCGCTGCTTTGCCACCGAGGAGCTTTCCAACTACCTCAGTGACTTCAGCTTGGGCGATGGGTGAGCCCTGAGCCCTTGGCCTCTGCTTCCTCATTGGAAGATGTGTCTGTGGGATAGAGGACATCCTCAAAGTATTCCTTCCACCGTCCAACAATGTCCTCAGCAGATTCTCACCCCCACTGTAAACAGTGTTGGCAGGGCACTGTTTCCCCTTCCCCAGGTGCTGGACGGTTTGCCAGAATTTCTTCGAGACTGACCGATAATCCTTCTCCATGGCTTCACCAAACTCCTCCCAGATCCGAGTTTTTGCCTCCACAACTACCCGGACTGCAGTCCGCTTGGCCTGCCAGTAAACGTCGGTTGCCTCAGGAGTCCCCTGAGCCAACCAGGCTCGATAGGCCTCCTTCTTCAGCTTGACGGCATCCCTTACATCCAGAGTCCACCACCGGGTTTGTGAGTTGCCACCACGACAGGCACCGGAGAGTTTACGGCCACAGCTCAGAGCGTGCTTTGACAATAGAGGTAGAGGACATGGTCTATTCAGACTCAGTGTCTCTAGCCTCCCTCGGTATCTGGTTGAAGCTCTGCCAAAGGTGCGAGTTGAAGATCTTTCTGACAGGGGACTCAGCCAAACGTTCCCAGCAGACCCTCACAGTACGTTTGGGTCTGCCGGGTCTGTCCAGCTTCCTCCCCTGCCATCTGATCCAACTTACCATCAGTGTAAAATCATACAATCATACAGCTCATTCTGGCTGAGCCCGGCCAGGCCCCGTGGGGAAAGACCTGGCCACCAGGCGGTCACATGCGAGCCCTAACCCAGGCCTGGCTCCAGGGTGGGGCCCCGGTTGCGCCATACCGGGCGACGTAATGGGCTTTGTAAATCATACTTATATTTCATATTATAAATAAAAAACTGCATAATAATAATGTTTTATTATTTAATAAACATAGCTTACACAGACTATTAAATCTTCTGATACACATGAATATTTGTGCTGTTTTAGTCACGTAAAATTTACAAATTAAATATTTACATTTACATTTAGTCATTTAGCAGACGCTTTTATCCAAAGCGACTTACAAGTGAGGAATACAAACAAGCGATTCTTCATGAATTGGCAAATAGACACAGGAAGAGCTCACAATACAAGTTTCATACATTGCTCAGTAACATAAGCTAGAGTAGGAAGGGAAAAGGGAAGGATATGGTTTTTTTTGGGGGGGTTTGTTTTTTTGAGGGGATTAAGTGTTCACATAAGACAGGGGTCGGGAACCTTTTTGACTAAGAGAGCCATGAAAGCAAAAAATTTGGAAATTTATTTCAGTGAGAGCCATATAATATATTTTAAAAGTGAATTCAACTAAATGTCAATATAATAAGCCTCTGAATTTATGCTCAGAAGCTCTTGGCACGCTTTCTTTCTGCTGTCTCCCGCAGGGTATTTTGATGCAAAGGTAGCGTGGCGCGTGTCGAAGTGCCGCTTTACATTCGACCGTTTCAACAATGTAATTTTGTCATTGCAAATTAGGCACACCGCAGAACCCGCTCTCTCCACAAAGGCGAATTCTTCGGTCCATTCGTCCTGAAATGTACGATACTCGACGTCTTTTTTTCTTTTTCGCCATCTTCTTCGTCGAAGGGTTAGCTTTGAGCTAATGACCGAGCAGACGCAGTCTCAGACTGATTCAAAAGGGGGCGTTTACCTGTTTTACCCAGCAACGGCAAACGTAGGCCAGTCCAATCATCCAATTAAAATAATGGACAATTGCTCCTGCAGCCCTGAACAGGACATGCGCAGTGAAAAATCGATGGATGGATTAAAACAAGTGAGAATATTTTGTTTTATCTGCGAGCCATATGCAATCATCAAAAGAGCCACATCTGGCTCGCGAGCCATAGGTTCCCGACCCCTGACATAAGAGATGATTTTTCAGCTGTCTCTTGAATATTGTCAGGGATTCTGCGTTCCTGATGAAAGTAGGAAGATCATTCCACCAGCAGGGAGCAGTGAACGAGAATGTAGTGCAGCAGTGAACGAGTTAACAAGAATTTGCATTAAACATTGAAATAACATTATTGAAATAATATGATTAATTATTACAAATAATGGTAATTAATATTTGAATTGATATTTAATCAATTAAAGCCTATTTGAATAACTGAATTGTATTTTATATTATAAATAATTGTAATAAAATGAATTATAATATTTTTGTAAATGTCTTTATATGGTTAAAAATTGTACGTTTGGTGATCAATTGAAATAAAAAATATGTATTAAATATTATTCAAAAGCTTGGATTCTTCACATCAAAGAACAAATATTATTAATGACATTTTTGAAAAGGACGTTTTGACAGTTATGTTGGACTAAAGAAATTCCTCTGTTGTCTGGCTATTCTGAATTTCTCGGAAATGCAATTTAAAAAATTTGCAAGAAATTCCGCTGCCTATGAGTCCAATTCAAAATCTTGTGGAATTTGGCTAATTAAATTCGAATTAATACCCATTAAATATTAAAATTCATGCTCATTAAATATTCAAATTCACCACAGACTGACAAAAAATGTTTGATACACACAAGTAATATTTAAAACTGAAGTATTTACCTTAGACATTAAAATATAATTACTTAATTCTATAAATTGTAAATAATTATAATTGATATTTTAATTGATATATAATAAATTATAGTATATTTGAGTAATTGAATTGTGATAAATATTATAAATAATTATATGTTATAATAAAATTAATTATCATTTTATTTATTTATTTATTTTTAATGATGTCTATTTACAAAGTTAAAAATTTTACCTTTGGTGATAAAAATGAAAAAGTTTTTTTTATATTAAGTCTTATTTGAAAGATTGCACTCTACACATCAAAGAACAAATATTATTAATGAAATGTTTGAAAATGATGTTTTTCCAGTCATGTTGGACTATTAAAATTCCTCTGTTGTCTGGCTATTCTAAATTTTGAAATTCCACTCCTTATGAATTTGGCTACTTATATTCAAATTAATACTCATTAAATATTCAAATAAAAATCCTCCACAAAATATCCTGCAGTTTTGGCTATGATGTCAATCACTGCAATGTTACCAAAGCGATAGTTTAGGGGATTTACTATTGCATTTAAATGCGATTGTCACTCCTAAAACAGTGCGGTGTTCGTGACCTGTAAAACACCTCTCGAGTGCCCTCAAATCCATTCCACGCTGCTGAAATGTCACTGTCAAACGCGTCTCTTTCTGTAGAGGTGGATTTCTCTGACCGTATCCAAGTGATAAAACAGAAAAAGGTCGGTGTCAGAAGAGAAGACAAAAAGATCTCTGACAGTTACTGCCATAACACGAGAGGCATCTTAACTTGCCCATAAACGTGTTTGTGTTGGAGAAAATAGCTTAATGCTATTGGAGCTCTGTCACTCTGGCTGCAGCACTGTGAGATGAAGCGTTTAGCGCTTAGCAGAGGTGTTTCATTTCTGACAGCTGAGCCGCAATCAAAACCCCAGTGTGAGAGAGATGACTGACAGCTTTTAATGAACAGAGGCCGGGAAGAGTGTATGAGAGAGCCAGAGAGGGAAGGAAAGGGGGATTAGAGGTCTTCATAACGAACATGGCTCTGTGACATACAGCGATGCTAACGGCAGCGGCTCATAACAACATTAGCATATTAACATGATGGACACTCAAAAGACAGGAGCTAAAAGGACAACCCTGGTGTTGGAGAACTAAAAGAGGTGCTCACAGGTTGCTCTTTCAGCGCACATGAAGGTTTGTTCACGTTTCAACGCCTTCACAGATGTTTCTCCTAAAATTAGACACTTTTTCCAACATTGATAGCAATCAGAAATGTTTCTTGAGTAGCGAATCGGCATCTTAGAATCATTTCTGAAGGATCATGTGATACTGAAGAGTGGCATATTGAGGTTTGATCACAGAAATAAATTACATTTTTGATTAAACATTATTATTTTAAAACGTAGCAACATTTCACAATCTTACCCTTTTTTACTGTATTATTGATGAAATAAATGCAGCCTTGGTGAGCGGAAGAGACTTCCCTGAATAAGTAATCTTCTTGCCAACCCCATTTTTTGAACAGCAGTGGTATATTTAAAGATTTGATCTTGGAAAACCGTGTTGTGCTAAGAATCAGAACCACACATTAACGGATAGAGGTTGAGGTTTGTTTGATCATGAGAGGACTGAAGGTCATGTCAAAACACGTCTTTGATCACTCATTGATTTAATACCTAGACCAGGCATTAGTCTGAAAGAAAACCTGTTTATCTTTGAAAATAAATTTTAATAATGGCTAATGTCAACAACAAGAAGCTCTAAATATTACTGAGTACGATAACTGACAGGAGCTCTGGGCGATTTCAGCTTTACGTCGTAATGAGACGTTTGAGTCAGGTAAAGATTAGTCTCAACCACAGATGGCACACCTATTACAAGGTTCACGACATCAGATCTTTGAAAGATATGCCAATTTTAGGGTGCGTTCACTCTTGTCATGTTTGGTTCGATTAAAACGAACCCTGGTGCGATTGCTCAGTTAGTGCGGTTCGTTTGAACATATGTGAACGCTGCCATCCGAACCCTGGTGCGGACCGAGACCGCTAAAAAGATGGGTCTCGGTCCGCTTCCAAACGAACTCTGGTGCGGTTCGATTGATATATGAATGCAACACGGACCAAAGACATGAAATGAACCAAAAACAGGACGTGATGTCACAAGTCAGCTGATTTGACGACGCGGAAAGATCGGCATATCCAAAATGAGTCGAGGGCAAACGTGGAGCAACGAGGAGGTGAAGTGCCTCGTCAATATTTGGTAATGTACTTTATTTTTTGATTTGACAGGACATAATGTAAGCATACCTAGTTCTTCTCAAAGGACCTGTGTTGCCCATTAGTTGGTACAGACGACGGAACCACCGTCTCTTTGCAGCAGATCTTCGTTTCTGCATACAACGGAGGAAATCCTGGTGCTGTTTTGAACGTTTTGAACATTTTATGAGCTCTTCGTGAGTTCTCTGCTGGTAAAAATAAAAGCATATGTACACGCATAAATTGATGGCGTTTAATCCAGCACACAGCGTTGTTTTGAATGTTCGGTAAGCAAGCTATATATACGTCATAAAAGCCGACCAATCAGGTTGTGATCGTATCTCTATGCCTTTGGTTAGGTAACTTTAGGTTCGCTGTTAAAAATGCCAGTGTGAACGCTAAATGGACCAGGACTATATGTTTTGTTTTTGTTTTTTGGTCCGGAACAAACGAACCAAACCAACCGAACTACAAGTGTGAACGCACGCTTATACGGCAACGGTGGCACAGAAGCGCTTCATGTTGCTCAGAGGTGGCATAAATGCATTTACTCACCAATTTAAACTGCATTGAGGCTGAGGTGGGTCAGAGCATTACAGCATGTCTTTAAGTAAGTCTATATTCAGTTTTGTTTGAAACACATAGTCAACTCAAATCTATTTATTTATAGATCACAATTATATGCTGTACTTATATGTAAAAAAAAAAAAAAAAAATACACTTAAAGAGATAATTCAGCCAAAGTCAGTGGGGTCCAATGTTACAAAGTTCTAGAGTAAATCGTGACAATTAAATTTTTAGGTGAATTATTCCTTTAAAGGATTAGTTCACTTCAGAATTAAAATTGTCAGATCATTTACTCACCCCCATGTCATCCAAGATGTTTATGTCTTTCTTTGTTTCTAATTGCAAAGGAATAAGGTTTTTGAGGAAAACATTCCAGGATTTTTCTCCATATAATGGACTTCACTGGGGTTCAACAGGTCCAAACTGAATTTTCAATGCAGCTTCAATGTGCTCTACACGAGTAAGGGTCTTATCTAGATAAACAATCAGCCCTTTTCTAAAAAAATAAAATAAAACTGATATACTTTTTAACCTCAAATGCTCGTCTTGCACTAGCTCTGTGATGTGCCACACATGACATAATCATGTTGGAAAGGTCACACGGAAGGCGGAAGTAATGTGGTTGGGCAAAAAACTAATTTGATCCTCCAACTTCAAAATCGTCCGGCATCGTTTTGCCTTTTTTTTTTCGTAAAGCCCGTTTGACTTAGTCTTTGAATGATTGCTTTATAGACATTATATCGGTACTCCCGCCTACGTCACACGTGACTTTCCAATGTGATTACAAAATGCGTTGGGCAGAGCAGTGCAAGACGAGCATTTGTGTTTAAAAAGTACATCATTTTTTTTTAGAAAATTACCATTTTATTGAATGTTCACCTTTTGATTATTACTGTTGCTTCTAGTAATTATGTGTCTGATTCTCAATTTCCAGTATATTTTGGGTTCATTTTAAGCCAGCCATACAGTATTTTTGAAATAATAGTTGAGTTCAATAAAACTACCCAAACTTTTAATCCAACTGCTGAGATTGTCCATATTTAACCCAACTTGGGTTGTTTCTAACCTAGAATTCATATATATATATATATATATATATATATATATATACGGACAGTCTCATCTATGCGCCAGTTTTGGCCACAATAAGCTGCAAGACGGATCAGACTGTGGCATATGCAAGAATGGATCGTCTGTAATATAAAGTGTGCGACTGTATGTGTGCATGATTGTGAGTGAGGTTCATGTTGGTAGGTGTGTGGGATGAGGATGGTACAACACAGCTGCTGGAATATCACGTTTCAGACATAATCAGAACAGATTGACTCATGATTGCCTCAGTGTTGGACCAAACACATTTCTCTCTCTCTCACACACACACACACACACACATTAAAGCATATAATTCACACACAAAAAAAGGTTTCTCACCAAAAACACATTTAATTTCTAAACAGTATTCTCAGACCATAAAGGACTCTAATGTGTTATAATTATCAGTATTAACATCATTTGCCGTTTTATGCCCTTTCTAACCCTTGCGTAGAACGATATTTCCAATTTCATCCGAGCACTTACCCAAAATGTTACTGTGGGTTAACAAATAGGAGATGGGACTGTAATGGATCGTCGGATGAGGCACGTTAGGACACATCTTTAATACATCATCAAAAGAGTGTGAAAGCTCTCTTACTCATGTTTTACTTAACAGCTGAAGATTGTTTGCACGATACGCTGACACCAGAGCAGCTAAAGACCAGCACGCTGAAACAAAACCATGGTGGTGCTGCTTCGATTTTTACAAACGCCCCCAGCTTCGGCCCTTTGGGGAAGTCAAAAACCCCGGGCCTCATCTGTCAACCAAACCATCACCAAGCATCAGGGTTCCTCACATCCTGGGCGTTCATCCGGAGATCAGAATCTTCCCATTTCCCAAGTAACGAATGAGGGCGCTACAAAAGACGATTGGTTTTTGCGGATCTGCGCTACACTGATCATGGAAAAGCCTCCCGGGTGCTGAGATGTCTTTTAATTCATTAGTGCCTAATGGTTAAGAGTGTGTGAAGTTAAATGTCTGGAAAAACAGCTTTACGGCTGGGTAGTTAATGGCTAGAGATGATCAATCCATCATCGTACAGAACAACATCTCCTAGATTTCAGGTTGAAGGCCAGTGCTCTTAAATGGAAAATGCCACAATCCCTAAAACTTTCTATTCTTCAAAGAATCCTGAAAAAATGTACAGTTGTTTCCACACAAATGGTCAACATTAATATAAGAAAGTATACTTTTTATGTACTTCTCAGATAAATGCACTTTTCAGAAATCCACTTAAAATTGCACTTAAATATACTTGACTTATACTGACAGAAAACTCCAAGTATATCTGGCCTATTCTTGTTCTCAACTTTTCAGGCTATAAGTACTTTTTCACATAGTTTTACATACTGTATTATAAACATGTATGTTTTGTCATGCAATACCAAAATCCGAGAAACGTCAAAACCAAGAAAGCGGATATGTTCCTAATTTTGAGTATGTAAATGTTGTTACTTAAAGTGCTATAATAATACTGTGACGAGCACGGCGGGCGAGAGCCGTGGGGGGACGGCGCGAGGCCGGTGACGCGAGTGTTAACGAGCTTCAGGTGCTCGGCGCACCGGTCTCGTATCTCCCACGGAGGAGCTCCGGAAGCATAAAGGAGGAGCGACGACAGGGAAGGACGAGAGAGGACCAGGCCTGGGATTTTATGTTGAGTGTTCGCCGGTTCCCGCCTCCTTCTTCCCATATTTATGAACTTTGTTACACTGGTGCCGAAACCCGGGAGGAAGGAGGGACATGCTGTCGAAGAGCCCTCGCTGCTGAGGGGGATCGCGGTGCTGCGGAGATCGGGCAGCGCGGGAGTGAAGACCGCGAGTGGCTGCCCGAAGCGGTGGTGCTGGAGCGTCTGAGCAACGGGTGGGACGGAGAGCTCGCTGCCGCGCCCCTGGGACGAGGTGGGGTGGCGGCCGTCCAAGAGGGAGCGGAGGAGCCGCCGTTCGCCGGGGGCCGAAGCCTGCTGCCTGCCGCCGTAACGGGGAGGAGCCGCCGTCCGCCGTGGGCCGAGGCCAGCTGCCTGCCGCCGGAGCGGGGAGGAGCAGGGAACGGCGGGCTCGCTGCCGGCTGCCCTCATGAGGAGGAGTCATCGCCGGCCGCCAGGGGCGGAGGAGGATCGGGCCGTCCACCGAGCGTCCAGTGCCATCGCATGGCACCGCGAGGAAGAGCCTCTCGGCGGGCTGAGGACCGAGCGGCAGTGTGTCTGGGAGCCGGACCAAGAATTTTTTTTTTTGTTTTGTTTTCCTCTCTCCACTCTCTCGTCCTGGTCGCTCCTTGTGCTTCCGTCTCCTTTTCTCTCGTCTCGTCTGTCCGTACCCCCATGCGCTGCGGCCACGGACTGGCCCCCGGGGGGGAGTAGGCGCAGCCTCGTGGGTACCCCCCGGCCTGCGAGGGGCGATGGGGGTATGTGACGAGCACGGCGGGCGAGAGCCGTGGGGGGACGGCGCGAGGCCGGTGACGCGAGTGTTAACGAGCTTCAGGTGCTCGGCGCACCGGTCTCGTATCTCCCACGGAGGAGCTCCGGAAGCATAAAGGAGGAGCGACGACAGGGAAGGACGAGAGAGGACCAGGCCTGGGATTTTATGTTGTGGTTTATTTTGGTTTGTGTGGGCGGCAGTCGCCGTGAGGAACTGCCGCCCTTATACTTTCGTTTTTATTGTTGGTTTATTTGAATATTAAAGTTGTTGAGTGTTCGCCGGTTCCCGCCTCCTTCTTCCCATATTTATGAACTTTGTTACAAATACATTAATAGTAAACTATAAGTATGATTTTAAGATTACTTAAAAGAAATTACAAGTATGCTTGCATCATAAAACTACTAAACTAGTAGTCTAATGAGAGTATACTTCAAAGTGTACTTTCATTAACTAAAAATGTGCCACAGAGATCAGAATATTAGGCTTTAGTAAACAAACACCTTGCAACCACCTCTAATATGAAAGTAACCACACAGCAACAAATCATATTATAAACCACTTTTTAGTTGTTTAAGCTTACTTTATTTGAATTCATTTTAAGCCATCATGAGATCCTCTAGTCAGGTTCCGGAAGTAAAAACTCCATTCAGGATAGATAAAGCTTTAAAGACAGACTTACTGTGAGCTACAAGGTTGTTAATCCATACTTCTGCTGAAGCAGTCAGCCCACATTATTTCAGATTATTTTTAAAATAATCATAATTAACAGCAGAATTCCTAGTAAAAAAAAACAAACTACATTACCCATGATGCCGTACAGAAAATTACACCAATCAGCGAGTCAAAGAGCTACTCAGCCCTGCCCACTCCCATGAAGTAATCCAGTTGATCTCTAATACTTTGCATATTTTGCAATAAACTTAAAATATATTGTTTATATACTATACATAAAATCAACATTTTTATTCTCCGTCGTTTTGAATTCGATTATGTTGTTCGCAATGATAGTAGTTCTTTCCTTCACTAAAGCTGTTAAGCATATTCTTGTGTCTTTGTCATTTTGTGTGATTTTCAACATCTTTTTTGCTTCAAATCAAAGTTTTTAGTGTGATTCACAATGTAGCCAGTTGGCTTAAAACTCTTAAACGAAGGCTTTTTAAACATGGGAAAAATGAATGGAAAAACAGCTCCGGTGTTTTGCCGAATTTAGACTCCCTGCCAAATTATTATCCCCCGCCCTCTTTGAAGTCGCTACCTGATTGCCTAATCCTAACTCCACCCCCGAATCCTAACCCCTCCCCCACACCGAATCCTAAAACTACCAATACTAGGGGGTAATAATTTGCCGGGGCTCAGAATTTGGCACAGTTCTGAAAAAAGGGGGCAGAACCTGTTGAACTCTATTCTAAATATCCCAACCGTTCAAAGACTCACTTTGCATAATACTTTCAAGTCTTGTTTTCATATTCTACTATGATTAGGTATCTCTCTCTCTCTCTTCTTCAGAGACAAGTGTCAGTTTAAATTATAGAAATACAAGTGGAGATGATTACAGGGAACCAGCATATGTGGGTCCTACTTCCAAAAACTGTTGTTCCCATTCTTACAAAAAGACAACATCCCCAACCTTTTCTAGTCATCCCCTTATAATATGAGTGAAAAGACGGAAGAATGACAAATCCAGAGGCTTTGTGGAAGACAGGATGTTTACATTCTTTCTCTTAAGTGCTTTAATGATTTTAAGGTGTGTGCGATGAGGGTTTGTTGGCGTTACACCTGAAGCAACCCTATAGCGGTACCGTGGTTCAGTGATGGTATCAGAAGACACTGTAATACAACGATACGTACCATTAAGTATTTTATTTATACCATTATGGTATATTATGGTATCACCATGGTATCATTTTCATGGTTCCATTTACAAAAAAAAAAAAAATAAAAAAAATTTTGAAACTAATATTTCACCTTTAATGCATACTTACTTTCACTATCAACTTTATTTAAATATTTTATATACAATTAAATAAAATGTTGCAAAATCCAAATAAGATTTATATACATATATAGTTTTATTTTTCTCTTATTAAAGTATTTATTTAAATATTTCTTTTTTAATTTTTTTACAATGATTTTCCTCTGTCATGCGTCTCATTTTTGCTTCCTTTTACTGCAAATGACTTCTTAATGTGTTTTAATTAGTCTTTTTTAAATTGCTTTCCAGTAAAAAAATTCAAAAAATCCTTTAAACAAGATCAATTTATTTGATAAACAACACTGCATAAGATATAATCAGCTTTTTAAAATTAAAGATAAAAAATTTATTTGTCTTGATGCACATAAATACATCATTTACTATTTATAATTATTTTAACTTTTTTTTTTTTTTGCAATATATATCAATTTGTTACCAACTTTAAGAAACACAGAGGCATCAAAATTCACATTTGAGGTGTTTATAACTGAATACATGAAAGACTATTAAAGTATTGTCAACAACAGACATTATTTTACTCAGAAACCCACACTAAAAATCCATAGGGAATTTCAGGTAGAGCTTATGGCAAAGCAACCTTAAGTTCTGAGCCTACAAACTGATGTCATCACACTGTGACACACTTGCTTGCGGAGCCACGATGAGGCTGAAACGGTTCACGCCTCTGTTAGTCATTACTCTTCTTCTGATCTCTGACACTACAAAAGACAACCAGTTTCACTTCACATGCATGTACATGTACACACACACACACACTGACTGAAGAGCACTCAGCATCATCAGCTGTCAGCACAGGGTGTGCACGGGTTCGAGGGCTGACGAGTGGAAGAAGATATGGAGAGAGGTGCGGGGTGGTTTGGAATTAAATTGTCAGTAGTGGGACAGACAGGCGACGAAACAACTGGAGAGGTGAGACAGCTGACAGGGTGAGACAGCAGCTCCTATACAGAGTCATCAAACCCGTCACAGAAAGCGTTGAGTCTGTCGCTCCTCTACAGCTCTCAACAGACCTGTCAGCGTGACGGAGGATGAAAGAGTAATAGAGCGAGAGACGTTTGCATATACTGTCTCTGATTTCTATATTGAATCCACTCAGTGTCTTTCATTTTATATGAACCTGGAACTTTAAGAGCATTTCAAGTTGAGACTTTGAGGTATATGACAAGTTTCTACACACATTTCTCGCTATTTTATTCATCTGTTATTTTGGGAAATAATCTACTACAGATAAACCTCTGAATGTGAAGAGAGACTTTACATGTCGGGCAGAGGGTCTGTTTTGCTGTTTAGTCAAAGGTGTGACTATATGAGACAAAGAGGCTGTAAATAAAGAAAAAGAAAAAGAGTTACATACATAATAGATATTAAAACAGATGTTTGTAAATGATTATCCAATGAGTCTGTATCTGAAATCCCCTTTTAAAAGTAGACGTTCTTATGAAAGTTTGTTTCCGTGCGGAATGAAAATCTCACAATTCTGACAATTTTCATGCAATTGTGACTTTATATCTCCCAATTCGGACTCGCAGTTCCAACTTCATATCTCATAAAATAATCGGACTTGTGAAATATAAACTCATAAAAAGAAAAAAGGTGGAATTGCGACTTATAAAAAATTCGAATTGTGATGTAATCTCGCAATTCTGAGAAAAAAAGTCAGAACTTTGGGATATAATTGCAAGAAAATTGACAAAACTGACTTTTTCCCCCCTCAATGGCAGATCTATGTCAACTAACTGAATTTTGAGATTAAAAGCTTCCATTCGGTTCTACAGTCTGATTTTTTTTTAAATAAAATCTAAACAGGATTTGTGACTGTGTGGTTTTGTGGCACGTCTTTTAGCGTTGAGCTTATGTAAACGCTATTGCACTCCTCAGTGTAAACACTGCACTGTAATGAATTGTTTTGTTTTTCTGAACTTTGTTTAACTGAAACTTACAACTTAAATTTTTTTTGAAACTGGATGGGATTTTGTTTTTGTGTGTGTGCGAAAGATTAATGTTAAGTGGGATTTTTAGTAGTGTTTTGTTTTAGCTATGCGCTTTAGAAAGGGAACAGATGCGAGAGCTTGGGAAAAGTATGCATATTCAATATCCTACATTGCTGTGCTCATTATCAGCGCATTGCTATGCTAAAATATCAAAGTAGTATTTGAATTAGTAGTAGTAGTAGAAGCCAGCCAGTGAAAAGCTAAAAATTTTCAAGAACCTAAAATTAATTAAGTATATGTTACATGATAACTTTAAGTTAAATGTATGAGTTTTATATTTCAAGTTAGTCAAGTTTAGGGGTTAATTCTTCCAAAATGTCTTTCATAACTCACTCCATGTTGTTCCAAACTGGAAGACTACTTTTTCATCTTCGGATACACAAAGTATTCTTTATTCTTGAATGAATCTGAAGAGCTTCTGGACATACCCAATAGTTTACATCACAAGGGCCTGGAAAGAAGAAAGTAAAGTGTTTGTAAAATAGTCAATGTGACTCCCAGTGGTTTCAACTTAAATGTTATGAAGCGGACAGTACTTGTTACTATGTGTTAACAGTGTAGGAGACTGATAGGGAAGAGAAGAAATTGGTGAATAAAGCTGTATTTTTGTCGTATTCTTGTCGCTTCATAACATTGACAGTCACAACACTGTAAAAATGACAGCAATATTTTACAGCAGATGGCTGTATTCTTAATAATACAGCATATTGCTGTAAACTGCAGTGCATTCTGGGGGGCGGGGCGGTTTGACTCAAAATTACAGGATATTACTGTAAATTTCAAGCATAAAGAGGCATTGTAGGATTAGTAGTATTGCTGTAAATTGACCCTTCGTCATTTAAAAAATACAGTTATTTACCGTAATCAGAGAATACAGGGAAATTCTGTAAATTAAATTACAGTAACACTACTGTAAATTTTACAGTAACTGGCTGGCAACCCTGCTGCCAGTATTATACTGTAAAATTTACAGTAATTTTTTAAACAGTGAAGGACTATTTCAACGATGTCTTTACTTCCTTTCTGGGCCTCGAAATTGGTTATGACGTTGCTGTGTACAGGGAGGTCAGAAAGCTCTCGGATTTCATCAAAAATATCTTGATTTGTGTTCTGAAGATGAAGGTCTTAAGAGTTTGGAACAACATGAGGGTGAGAAATTAATGACAGAATTTAAATTTTGGGGTGAACTAACCGTTTAAGAGCAATACAAATGTATGAGTAAAAACTAAAAAAGTCAGAAGTCTTACTGATCAGGCCCTACCTCAAATTTGAGTTTTGCCAACTTTTTTCTGCAAAGAACCGCAGAAGAACTTTTATTTTTAGAATTTTTGTTTTTTAAAGAGGTTTGCTGATAACTTGTCAGATCTGTACCATTATTCTACTGGTTTAAAGCTCTCTCGGTGCAGCTGTGTGAGAACTGGGCTTTAGTCAAATAATGCTGGTAGTGTCTTGCAACACCTGCACGGATCACTGACCTCCCTTTAAACAACATGAGACAGACGAATCAAGCTAATCAACTTGCCATATTTAAACCCTCTCATAAATCTGCTGGCTTTATATCGAAGGTACTTCCTTTATTCCGTATCTGGTTACCGAGGCGTGTTCTGGCGCTCTCTCTCTGCCTTTGCAACTAATGCATTTTCCTCCTGGGCCGAGCGAGGCCTGCACGACTGGACAACCTCACATCAATGTGCTGAAAATGAACACTACTTCACTTGGGCTTAATCCAGATATTTCTTCCTTGACATTTTTATGGAAGGTCCAAGCAGAAGAGTATTGAAGTTGCTTTGCACTGGAACAAAACAAGCCTTTAGCTACAGTAGCCAAGAATCTGGACTCAGAGAGCAAGCGCAGATGTGCGAGATCGGATTTCAGGTGAGGCTGGAAGCGCCTGCGAAGAAACTGCATGTCTCCACAAACACGAGAGGTGAGAAAAGCTTAAAGTTTCCACAAACAGCCGTAACAGGCCGATGTGAATCCGCTGCTCTGTAATAGTAGTAGCGCCTTTGGCTAAGCCAGTTGTAGAGCAACAATGGATTGAGCGGATTAATGTTCAGACTCT